>SOPF01028948.1:133230-271082 GCA_012979155.1 Hypericum perforatum | reverse complement strand
ATAATAATAATAATAATAATAATAATAATAATAATAATAATAATAATGTTGTTGTTGTATGCACCATATGGTCTATTCGTGGCAATAAGATGACCTCAAGATGGCAGGAGAGAGGGAGACAGAGAGTAACGAAGAAGAAGCCATACCCAGCCTTGTAGGAGGGAGAAGCACGTTGGGGTGTACCTCGAAACGGGGAACAGCGTGTGCATGTCTTTCCTGGCCAAGAAGACATTTGCAGCAGGTGCGTCAGTGTTCCACCGCTACGTGTGCGTGTCATGTGAGATTTTTTTATTACCCCGACCAATTGACTGTTGGAGATGCGGGACAGTTATTTGTTTTCCTTTCCTTTGTTTTTTTTTTTACACTACCTGATAATTAGATATTTACCATAAATTTTTTTTACACGTAAATATTATACCATGATAACAAATGTTAGGGTTTAAATTGTAAACCTTCTTAAAATTTGTATATTATTTATATTGATAAACTACATACTCTTTGGCAGATATTACTAGACTTACAAATAGAAGTACGAGTAGGAGACAAAAATAGCTCAATCAGATATGAAACAGTTAAACCGGTGGTTAAATTTGAACATTGATCTAATCACCCTCCAATTTTGGTCTTAAAACAGACTATCTATTGTGCCTAACTACACTCGAAAGCATTTTATTAAACAATGACGGAACACAATTGAGGATATATATACGTCCAACTGCACAATTTAGAGGCCAATCCAGCTGCCATCCTCAAATTAAGGCCAGCCGCTAGCTAAGAAGAGACAACTGCGGTCGGTACCAATCGAAACGCGTATATTGATTGTGTCATTGCGACAAGCGAATTGATTGAAAATCCCTTTGTTTCATCTTAGAAGATACATGTTACTCCCATGTAAATGCATCCTTCTTTTTCCACCACCAAATTCTTCGGTGAATTTCTATTTTTTTTGAGAGGTGTGAATCTGTATTAGTTATAATCAACAATATCTTTACACAAATCTCTTTAAAAAAATAATTTTTCTCGCATAAATCAACTCTGGTTAATTTTTATATCAGGAGGTAGTAACTAAATTTATTAATATTTAAATTAGTATTTGGTAGATTTTCATACTTTACACGTATTTTTTTGAAATAACGTAATGTCTGAATAATCATTGGAATTGCATGTGCAATAGAAATTGGGAACGGAAGGAGCAAGAGTACTAAATATTATCCTGAATTATAAATTCACCACTAATGGTTTTCTTGCATAACAGAATAGCACATGTAATATCACTTTAAATCCCAAACCCATAATTTAGTCGTTAGTGATTAGTGAAGAGTAGTTACAGATTGAAAAAATTAGCATTAATTGCAAGTTTTACTGACTTCTATAATGTAGTCCGTAGGAAGAGCGTGCATTATTAACGAAGTACATACCTAGTTATCTATATATAATTAATTAAGTACATAAAATAGCAAAATAAAGCACTCTAAAACAGCTTAATTAACTAAATATAATCACGGGACAGCCTTGCACACGTTGACTAGAACTTCCAAGGCTTTGACCTGCAACCTCAGCTGCAATATATAATCAGCCGTCCTCAAGAAGAGCCGGTCCTGTCCCAACCTTCTTCCTCCGGGGACCAATCCTCTGAGCTTCCTCAGCTTCACTCTATAAGGGACATTGGACACAGACTCTGACGCTGATCTTCTCCTACCCATAATAACCTTCTTCTTGCTAATCGAAATGAGCTTGTTCATTATGCGAATGGGCCACGAGATTAACTCGTTCAGTGAACACTAGGAAATGTAGGTGTATGAAAGAAGGGAGACTAAGAGGGTCTATATATATATATATATATATATATATATATATATATATGCATGTGAGAAGTGTTGTGAATTAAAGCTAGAGGACGGGCCATGTGATCAGCTGGGGCCAACTGATTCTTCTACCTCCTTTGGCTTTCTTTGGGATTTGTCGTTTCTGTTGATTTTGGACGAAAATTGGCTTTATTTGTTTGGATTTATTATTACTTATTATTATTTTTGCCCTCTGTATCTAACTCTAGGTTGTCCCATGGGCATGTGATGCTGTTTCTATATGGGGTCGTGTATATGAGTACGAGTTTCAAAGGTAAACGAAAACAAGTGATAAATGCATAATTTTGACCAGTTTGGTTGGGCAATTGTATTTTGGTAACTCGGTAGGACATGTAAAACGATAAGATATTGATGTACAACATTATCAAATTATAATTTATTAAAATAAAAGTAAAAGAGTTTATTTAAGTACTATGTAGTTTCACCAATTTTCATTTAGAACTTTGTGGTTTGAAAAGGGCAAAATTAGTTAGATTTGTCCCAATTATTCTCAATTTGGTTCTCTTTGTCTAATGTACTATTGTCTTTTATCAGCTAATGTGGACTGCCACTCAGTAATGACTAAATAAGTGCTTGTTACATGGTGATGGATAAATTACTAAATTAATATCAAATTAATTTAAAAATATTTTTTTTTTAAAAAAACCCTCCTCTCTCCCACAATCCCTCTCCTCCTCTCTTTTATTTCGTCTCCTTCTTCTTCCCCCGCTTTCCATCTCCGCATTTGCACCTCTGACCTCTCCCTCTCTTAGTAAAAAAGAGAGTTCAAATTAGTGAAGCGAAAAGATGAAAATGCTCATCATCATGTAAGCACCAACGTATCCAGTCATTATCGTGTGACAGTTCACATCAGCTGCTAATATAATATTTCGACAAAATCATGGCAAACGAGACGAAGGAGACTCAATTGGGAATAATTAGAACAACTTAGATTGATTTTGCCTTTTTGAATCGATGAAACTACATGGTAACTAAATAAAATTTTTCGAAAATAAAATATAACCAAATTATAATGTTAACAATAATTTTTTTTCCTTGTCTTACAACTTCCATTTTATTACGTATTCGTTGAGAATTAAATTGTGATTACGGAGAAGAGAGAAAGAGTGAAAAAAGAAATATACATGTTTTATTAACTCAACTCGTAAAACGTCTAGCAGGCAGCTGCCAAGTCATAGTTTTTCCCGTATTAAGTGATACAAATCCTAATCTGGCTGCAAAATCCCAATAGAATTCTGTTAGCGTCCAAAAAATAATAGTTTGATTAAACCCTTTTCAAGTTTGATATCACCAATTACCTGGATTCATGCTAATCTTTACTACTTAGACATGTTTTTATGGATCATTTTTTCATTAATGTTTAATTTATGGGGAAAAATAATTTCGAAACGAAGGAAGAAGTTAGTGGGAAGGTGTTATGGGCATCAAATGGGGATCTCTTCCCTCGTAATCCTTAAATCCCGATACTCTCCTCTCTTACACGTGTGTTCGTTTCATTCGCCACGTCACCTTCATCCCCGCCTGATGGAAGAGTAATTTTTTATAACTTACATGGAACATGATTGTTCAATATTATTAGCAAGGCAATTCTTTCCGAATAAATAAATAAAACAACAAATGAACAGAGAAAATTCTATTTGTATGTTTAATTCAAATATGAAAAACGAAGAAGGAGAAAAAATGTAACAAATATGGTTCTTCTTAAATTTATTTTACACCCAATTATATATATATATATATTTGAAAAAAAATTGTATTATGACTTGACTCAAGTGATAAAGTGTAGAAAATTCGAAAAATGGCCCATTTTAAAGTACATAAATTAAACCGCACAATCTGCCAACAAATATTAAACCAGAAACAGCCGGGGAACATCTGTTGGTCACGAGAAACATCAACATTCAAAGACCTACGTGTACGTGAAGTATGATCATGACCTTCTTGTGGATAGAGATGAGGTCGTCCTCATTTTTCAAGAACGAATCTGTCGAATAAATATCTAATATCCAAAAAAATCAACATTAATATTAGCAAAATTCCCCATAAATCTTATAGTTGCTACATTTTTATTATAACTAGTTAAGTTGTAATAATTTTACGTTAATTAATCTAAATATTTAATCTTGATAAATTGGAGCCGCATTGCATAATGTATTTGCATTGAATAATTTTAGATGTCATCCACAGCATCTGGTGGTTATTAATGTATGTTTTTTGATAAGTGAAGTAATTATAAATAATAAAAAATATTTACATTAAACTCTCCGATTACACCCGAGAGTCCGACAAAATCAGAATGATACAATTGAATCAATTAATGATTCAATACACAAAATCAAGTCATGACTGTCAAGTTCCTAGATTGAACATGACGAACGAAGTTATTCATGGACATTAAATTGTTCAGTGTGGGAAAATTTATTACATATTATATGAGTTGGTTGGAAGTTGTCAATAATATTGTGGAGAAATTAAGAAAAAGAAGATCAGTCTTATTTTGTGCTACATATTTAAAATTTGACTTTCTTACCTAGCTCAAATATGTCTAGTTGAATTAGTGAAAATCAGATATCAGGAACCAGGTAGTGCAAACTAAAAAATATATCCAACTAGCCCACAAATTGCAAAAAACACCCCCGCCAATGCTTAAAAGTTATAGTCAGAACTTGAACTTCTCCATGTGAGAATGATTATGTCTGAGGACCCATGTTTATCGCAACCAAACAGATACTAAAGATAACCCTATAAAAGGTGGAGAGAGTGCATAAATAGGGACATGGAAGACAGGTTAGTGCAATGTCCAGACCGGACCGGCGGACCCGGACCTAATGGGTCTAACTGTGGCCCATATGATGTTAGGGTTCTCATATTGGGTCATTTCGAGGGTAAGTGCCATTGCCGGTGACTTGAGCATGTGTCGGCCTTGTTGTCACCCACTGGACCTCCACGTCTGAGCATTGTGGTTGAATGAACGTGCAACAAACAAAATCCATTTAGTATCATGGTTTCTGTTTAACGTGTTGATTATTTTAGTTTAAAATGTTATGGTTGATAGAATATGTTGTTTGATTTTATTCGTTGTCATAAGATCATATAAATAAGAGTTTAAAACTTTAATTACCAATTAACTAATTGAGTAGGGGTTTAACTTGATCACTAAGTAACTAACTTATTAAAAATAACTTGATCACCTAGTTACTAACTGATTAGGAATCTAACTTGATCACGACTTATATTCCGAATATGAATTAGGAAAATTGAGAAAGTTTTTATATTAAATTTTGACATAATAACACAATAGACTTTGCGTATACATTTCGATCACCCTTTGAGTTTCAAGGACCAGAAACAAAATTTTGAATTCGTTTAGGTAAAGTTCAAAATTTATGGACAAAACAGACATTGACATTGCCAAGATAATCGCTCCCCTACTAAACAATACCGACGATTCACAAATTTAAATCATTAGTTGATGACTATTAAAAGTGTAACTTATAATAAACAAACAATCTTTCAAAAAAAAATTGTTGCACAATGTTAAGTATCATGTTAGCGTCGAGTATAATTTTGATCCTCACAATCGGAGATAATTTTGGATCAAAAGTCACCACATAACAGAGTCACCATCGAAAGTAATTTTGCATCGGAAATCACCATCGAAGTCAATTTTCGTAATTTTCATAACAGAGTCACCATCATAAATTTTGCATCCTATCCTAAATGACCACCCTTATACCCCAAATGAGTAACGCTTCTTCCCATGCTTATGAAAAATAATGTTATATCATTGTTTTATTTAATGAAAATCATTAGGTCAATGTTAGACCACAATAACACTTATTTGAAAATTTCTTAATATATTTGTTGAATCTTTTGACTCTTACATCATTTATTATATGAGAAATATCCTCAATACGTACATGAGTAAGTAAAAAAACATGGTCACAAGTTAATATAATTAAATTTAAAAATAATAGAATATAAGAAATTAATTGATATGTACCTATATGCCTATGACTATAACACAATTATAATTTTTGAAAATAAAATTAAGGCTCAAGGCCCACACTATACAACCCATTAAACACAAACCATTAGGAAAAGCAAATGACAAGTTCCCAAACTAATCTTCTTCATTCGGAATTTCTCTTTTTTTTTTTTTTATCTTTGTCAATTCCTTCCACCACATAATGGAGTCACCATCGAAAGTCAAATTTTCATAAGAATTTATGTTTAGTTGTCGTTTCAATTCTTCCCAGTACTTTATTTAAGCATATGTTGTTTACTTGTCATTTTAATTTCTCCAAGTACTTTATTTAAGCACAAATATTTAGTTATCATTTTAATTTCTCTCAAGTATTTTATTTTAAGCACATAATGTTTAGTTGTTGTTTAAAAATTTTTCAATTGCTTTATTTTAAGCACATATTATTTTGTTGTCATTTTGATTCCTTCAACTACTTTAGTTAAGCACATGTGTTTATTTATCTTTTAATTATCCCAAGTACTTTATTAAAACACATATTATTTAGTTTTCATTTTAATTTTTAAGTATTTTGTCGTAAGCACATAATATTTAGTTATCGTTTTAGTTTTTTCCAGTATTTTGTTGTAAACACATAATATTTAGTTATCGTATTAATTTCTTCAAGTACTTTATTTTAATTTACAAGTTATTTAGTTGTTATTTTAATTCCTCCAAGTGATTTATTTAAGCATATGTTGTTTAAGTATTCTTTCTTTTCTAAAGAGGGTCTCCCACTCTTATTCAAAAGTATCAATCAATTATAGAGAAGGTTAAGTGCTAATATTATTTTAGTTGATCAAGTGGCCAAGAAGTTTATGGGACTCAAATTCGTCGTTTGTAACGTCCCGTGATTTGACCGACTAGCTCCACTGTACCAATATGGGTCTTTTCAGCGTGCTTTGTCCTCACTCGTATGCACCCTGGGAAATTTCCCAAGAGGTCACCCATCCTAATCCTACCCTCGGCCAAACGCATTTAACCTTGAAGTTCTTTCAGGATGTGTGCCTGAAAAGAAAGTGCACCTTGTTGGTATGAATAGTAATAATCAAATCACTAAGCCTTTCACACAAAACATATAAGGGATATCACATTCATCCCTCCTTAAACACGCGACGTCCTCGTCGTGCCAGATACAGATAATCCCAGAATCTCTCGCTTGTAGGTGCATTCGGTCCCCAAATCATACCGTACAAGTTGAGTTCGCTCTAATATCAAATGTAACGCCCCATGATTTGACCGACTGGCTCCACTATACCAACACAGATCTTTTCAGCTTGCTTTGTCCTTACTCGCATGCACCCTGGGAAACTTCCCAGGAAGTCACCCATCCTGATCCTACCCTCGGCCAAACGCGTTTAACCTTGAAGTTCTTTCAGGATGTGTGCCCGAAAAGAAAGTGCACCTTGTTGGTATGAATAGTAATAATCAAATCACTTAAGCCTTTCACACAGAACATATAAGGGGTATCATATCGTCAATCCTCAACTTGGTTAAATTTGTATTAGGAGAGGATGGTCGAAATACTAAAAAACCCAACGTCTATGGGAAGGAGATAATATCACAGTCAAAATTGTTAAGAACACAATGGATGTTGTGAAATTTCAACTCAATCACAATGTTCTATTAAATGGTGAGAAATCATATTTATCTAATGTACCCTATACCTTTAAATGTAGCGATTCTTAGTGATTGATAGACTCATAGTATCAAGTTAGACAAGATGGTAGATGATCATATTCAAAACTTTATGACAAAAAATAATGTTAGATAGCCAATTACTACGTAGGTTGCCTCAAATTAGTGCATATGTTAGTGTCATCGTCTGTCTTCCACGATATTTATCACCAAGCTTTTAATTGTTTGATTCTCTACTAGTAAATTTATGGTTTTTTTTAGGATTGCAATCAGAGAAGAAATATATGAAAGAATCTAAGCGCGATATACTTGTACACCGTTCTTTTAGAAAATTGTGCGCTACAGGCAAAGGCATTTAATGCACCATGTAGTTTTTATTGTATACTACGTTTTGACCTATGAATTGGAGTAAGTGAGAAAAGGTTTATCCGAACAATCATACACCAAGCTATCTTCCAATTTCTTACGCACTTAACTACTATCGAGTAGACTACTATTTCCATATATTTTACTGTATTTTCAAAACAGCATGGGCCAAGTATGATTTAAAAAATGGCGCAAAAAAATTTTAAACAGCAGTCCGCCTCCCCTCCTAGCTCCCCCTCCCTCCCTCGTCTATATTAGTCTTGCCCTCCTCCTCGGTCTCTCGCTTAGAAAATCATCAATCTCCTTTCTCTAGGTTGCCTCCTTGCTAGTCTCACCTTAAAAATCATCAATGGAACTAGTATTGGAGGAAGTTGAAGCAGACCTCACAGCAACAATATTTTTCTTGAATGAAACTTTTCAAAGAATTAGATATGACATGACAACAACCTGTTCTTATGCTATTAAGGTATCTCAAATTTTTTTCTCAGTTTGAATTATAATTGATTGAATTTGTGGACGCTAAACCTTACTTGCTCGATTGATGGCTCACTTACATGTTGGTTTGTTTCTTATTATTTTAGGAACTTGCTACCATAATTAATCTATCAGTCTATTCTAGTTTTGGACTTTATGAATGCCGCTCTGGTAATTTTATACTCTATACTCTGTTCTATAGAAGTAATAATGTATGAAGTTATGAATTTCATATCTAATTCTTAATTTTCAGATTCACATGTGTACATTGGGTTAGATGATGACCAATACATTGGTGATCTATTGGTGGAGTTCAACGAGCAATCCAAATTGTGTTTCAAGAAAAAACTATTTAAAGATGATGAAGGTCTAACTAATCCCATGTTTGTGCACTTGTCTTATGTCCAAATATGTAAATTCACCCTCTTAACTCTTAATTCACTCTCTTTTAACTCTTATTTACATATCTCGTAATTCAAAGTTTGAAAAGTTTGACCTTGGTTATTATAGTTGCAACATGATTATCATCTAGGACACTATCATGTTGGAAATGAAGATGATACTATTGAGCTATGCGCCTTACAGATTTTGATTGAGAGTCCGAATGTCTCCAATAGCAAGTTAGTATTGCTACTAAATCTCTACACCTTGATCATTTTAAATCCACATAATTCTTATATTCTAATCCTTATAGTGATTAGAGTTCTGTCGTAAAATATTTTCTACCACGGCATGGAACAACAATGAAAGAGTACTTGGTATTAGATATTGTATGTCGTTACCGCTTGATGGTAAGCCTTTCTGGTTTGTTCTAATGATTTGGTTATCTACTAGACGTTATTCAATTTGTATTTTTAATTATTGTATTTTCTAGACGATCAAGGAGCATCTCACAAAGGAAGATGCAAAAGACCAATTTGTTAGGATTTTCGGAGAACTAATTATGGACATATGATGTTCTTTAGTGTTAGTAAAATTCTTGATCCCATTGGACTTTTGCCCAAAAGATTCATTTTAGGCATCAACAAAGAAGGGTTGAGTATTACTTTTGAGTTAATTATGATATATATATATCATAAATAAGCAAAAACTAACTTTATGATTTCATTGTGTAGATGTATTTTTTTGAACGAGGCTCTATGGAGTGTTGCATTCAGCAAATTTGAGAGACATAAGTGAATTTGGTAGTAGTACGAGTGCTCTTTTCTTTAAGACTAGAGCTTCTCATGCGGCTCACTTATTCTAGTTTGAAACTGAAGAGGTTTGATACCCTAATGTCTTGCAAAGTTAAAAATATTTTTAAAATATAACCTTTTTATTTTTTGTATATATAAATAGGGGAAGGAAATTTGTGTTGCTCTTCAAACACATATTAAAGATGCACTTCATAAATACTACACCAAGAGAAGAAATGATCAAGTAAGATATTTTGCCATTAATAGCCTTTTCACCTATGATAATGTAATAGTTATTACTTTGTCATTTGCTATATCATGTTTTGGTTTAAGCTTCAAGACATACTAAAGCTCAAGAATATGGAACCTTTTGCAAATGAATATGGAAATGATAGAGGTCAAATAGACTAGTTTTTGGCTAAATTATGTTTTAGAAAATGATATGGTGTTTGTATGTGTAGATGTCATGGAACTTATGATGTGTGCTATTACGCAAGCAATTCCCAAGGCAATTATAGAGAGAAATAGCATAATGGGTCAGCATGAAAACATTGTCCTTCAAGATAAAAATGGTAGGTCCTGGAATGTGTCACTTTATAACCACACTACTTTGACTTTATTGCGAGGTTGTTTGTAAAAAATGATCGAAACAAACTAGCTCAAAGTGGATGATTTGATCAAGTTCATTCTCCTCAAAGCTAGACTCAAGCGTGTAATGTGGTCCAAAGGTAACTTGAATCATAAAAAATTTTAAAATATCATTAAAAGAAGTAACTATTAAATATGACTCGATAAGTTTTGATTTTTATTATTTACCAAAAAAATCTTGAATCTTATTAAAAAATTTCGATAAATCTTATGATAATGCATTTGCGGGGAGGAGCGCATAGACATCACCAACATGATAGCTAAATAGAAGCTTTCAAGTGCCATCATCACCTCCACCGGACAAAAGAAGAAAGTTTTGCAGCTTATTCACTATTTTGTTTGACCGTCCGTAAAAATTTATTTTGTCTTTTAATTTATTCGTCATGTATTTGTCTAATTTTTTTTAATCCTAGTTGATGGTGTCATATGTGCTGAGTAGATCTTTGAGACCCATGACCATGCTTACGTATTAAGAATTAATAAATATCAAATATTTGTTGTAATTACAAATTTATTGTCCATAAAAAAGTTTGCCAAGAATGTGTTCAAAAGACTATGTTGAAGTCCACCACCAAGCCTCGCTGAGCCCCGCCTTGGTCATCGACGACAGAGAGGATGTCAACGATCCTCCCGAGAAGACCGAGAGAGATGACTCTCAAACCGCTTTTAGGAGAATGAATTTGGAAGAAAAATGAGAGACAAGGGAGGGAGCGCGAAGGAGAAACTTTTTCGAAGAGACGTACTTGAGATATTTTTGGATACAAATTTTCACTTACATATTAGGATAACATCAAATAAAGTTATGAATGTCAAATATGACTATGCAATTAGGTAAAATTGACATATCATAAAAATAGTCAAAATTCATCTCCAAGTACATAGTACTGATGGTGGTTCCAAAACATATTTAACTCCATTCGAGTATTTTGTTTTTTTTTTGTCTCCCACCCAGTGATCTGGCCCACTGGCCGACTAATCTGGGCTCGAGTACTGAAATCCCTTATAGGGGGTAGACTCTCCCAACAAGCACTTGTTGCGTTCACCAGGTTTCGAACTCGAGACCTGGGTTAAGCGAGGAGGAGTACTTACCACTCTGCCAATGATTGTTGGTGAATATTTTGTTCTTTAATGCCCCAACAACTAAAATAAAATTTTATACGAATTAGGGAAACTTGGTGTATACGGGACAGAAGAATGGCAATAGAGTTTTGGTCAAGGAAATAATAGATGATGCATTCTGCTCCCGTCACTTTTTACAGTTTAGGATATTTGTAGAATATATCTGCTCCCATTAGACAATAAAATAAGGGCAAATTCCCATCTAACAAAGTCTAATCGCTCCCAACTATAAAGAAACAGAAGTTTATTTACATATTAATTCGTGCGATTTGATTATTATGTGTCGAGGGCAAAAAATATATATGTATATATCCAATCCCGAAATTATCGTGATTATTTTATTTGAGAGGTTATCGCTTTCACCAAATCTAATACTTGGGTTATGATTTAATATTATTTGTAATGTTAGTTTAACGTCTCCGTACGCTAAGATAACTGCTGGTGGTCCATAGCTGGAGGCTGACCTGAAGCCCTAACCGTCGCCCCCTCCACGTGTCATCCTCTGCAGCCGCCACGATGCCTCCTCCCGATCACAGTGACGACGGTCACCTCGCCTCCAAGCGCATCCAGGTTGAGCAAGCGGCCGACCTGGCCAGCCTCCTCCCTTTCAACCCTCTCCACCTGCATGGGCCGCCACGTGTCTTCCTCCGCCGCCGCCACGATGCCTCCCCATCCTAAGGACGAAGGTTACCTCGCCGCCGTCATCCCCAAGCGCATCACCTTCTTCGAGCGCATCCAGGCCGAGCAAGCGGTTCGCCTTGCCTCCCTTCTCCTCCACGATCCCATCAAGTAACCACCTTTTTCGTGTCTCTCTCGATTTTTCGTCCTTTTTTTTTTCCTCTTGTGTTTTGTTTAATTTTTTTCGTTTTGTTTAGGATAACGTTGAAGGATGGGAAGGTCAAGGACGGGAAGCGTTGGGCGACGCGTCCGATTGATGTGGCCGCACCGATTTCGAAGAGCCTGGCGTCCAACGCGCTGATCTCGCGGGTCAATGGCTCGCTCTGGGATATAGCGCGCACGCTCAAGGAGGACTGCGATCTCCAGTTGTTCACCTTCGACAGTGACGAGGGACGTGACACCTTTTGGCATTCTAGTGCCCATATCCTAGGTCTTTGGCCCGTCTTCGGTATTGAGGTTTGTGTTTTTGGGTGTTGTTGTTGGTTATTGACAATGTGTGTGCTGTGAGGATGCAGGCGCTTGAGCAGGAGTATGGTTGCAAGCTCTGCATTGGTCCCTGTACCACCAGAGGCGAGGTGCCCAGTGTTTCATTACTGTTGTTCCTGTGATGTGCATAACATGAAAATTAAGGAGCTTGTAACTAGTGCATGGTTCATGGTTGTTTCCTAGAGAGTGTAAAAGGTAGAACAGGGTTAGATAGTTTTGCATGACGGGATATTTTAAGGGGAGTAATATGAGGGGAATGGGCTGTTACATGCATTACATCCAAACATAGCGTTATGCTTTTGTGGTTAGGATTAGGTTTTGTTTCATTTTAGTGTTGCGTATGGCCTTCGGCTGAGTATGTGTGCAATGGCTATTGCAGGGCTTTTATTATGATGCATTCTATGGTGACCTGGGCTTGAGCGATCGACACTTCAAAGCTATTACCGATAAAGAGCAAATAGCTGTTGAGGTACTTTTTCTTATGAGGGTGATGTACACTTTTCGTTCTTGTAATCTCTACTACTGGTTCCTACTCTTTTTGGTTCTTTATGGGCTTGGTTTTATCTTCCATGCAGCAGAACAACCATTTGAGCGCATTGAAGTGTCAAGGGACCAAGCGCTTGAAATGTTTTCCGACGACAGTTTCAAGGCATGTTGAGCCTGTAAAATTATATGTGTACTCACTTTCTTCTCTTCGAACCTCTTTTCCTGATCATCGTCTCTAATCGAGCATAATGTTCGTCATCAGGTTGAAATCATCAAAGACCTGCCTGCAGACAAGACAATAACTGTGTACAGATGTGGCCCATTGGTTGATTTGTGTCGAGGGCCTCATATACCAATACTTCCTTTGTCAAAGCATTTGCTTGTTTGAAGGTGCTTTTACATCGCATTATTGTTATTCTTATTATCATACCTGAGTTCTCATTGTTCACAATTCTAATTATTTCGTTTCAGGCTTCATCAGCCTATTGGCGTGGCAACAAGGACCGTGAAAATCTAAAAAGAGTCTATGGCATATCTTACCCTGATAATAACCAGTTGAAGGTAATATTTGGAATTCTGTTCTCCTCCCATTAGTAATACTGGTATTTAAAGCTGGACTGTTGAGGTTCCTAGAATATTTTTATGTTTAGTACTTTGTATCATATGTTTTAGTTTGTAAATTGGTCTGCCGTTTGATTGCCGACGTATCCTGTTCCGTCATGTTGTCAATATGGTGAAGTGTTTTGTTTAATTGGTTATGTAAGTTTTCAGTTTTCTTTCTACAAGTCCACGGATGATGGGTAAATAATTTAAGGCAGGAAGCCAAAGGATTTTTTGTACTGTGAGGCAGTTAGGTGTAATCTTCTCCAAGTATTGAGAGTTTCAATTATCTATCAGCTATTTGATTGCACGTCAATCACCAAAAGGTTGGCAGTACCTGAAATGAGAAATATTTTCGTTCATGATTTTCATGTATAAGGTTATGCTCTTTGCAGGAACACCTTAAGCTGTTGGAAGAGGCAGAGATGTATGACCATGTAAAATTTGGTACTAAGCAGGAACTTTTCTTTGTTCATGGGCACAGGTACGAACTGAAGCCCATGTACAGCTCAATGTCACGATTAGCCTCATTTTTTACCTGCTGTAATAATTTGTCTTTATGAATCTCAGCCCAGGAAGTTGGTTCTTTCTTCCTCATGGTACCCGAGTCTATAACAAATTGCAGGATTTTATACGAGCTCAGTACAGAAATAGGGGTTATGAAGAGGTTTGATTATCAACTCTGGGTTCGGTGCTTTCTTTATATCTTTGCAACTAAAAACACGTTTTGATAAACTATGGCAGTCAAGTCCCCAAATATATTCAACATGAAACTTTGGGAAAAATTTGGTCATGCCACTAATTACAAGGAGAATATGTTTCTTCTTGAGGTATTTCTTTGAATAACAATTTTTCTTTGCACTTTCAATGTAGATATTTCAGTTTTGTTAATTCAAGGCAATTTTGTTTGCCAAATAAATATCTTGACTGAAATGTTTCACAAGGTTTAATTCATCTTTGTGGGACTTCAACATGCAACTTATTATTTTAGAATTGCTCTACTGAATGCAGGTTGATAAACAAGAGTTTGGCCTCAAGCCAATGAATTGCCCCAGCCATTGCTTGATGTTTCAACATAAAGTGCGCTCATATAGGGGTATGCTTCTTTTTACCACAATTTTTGCTGCCAGTAGTAGTAGTTATTGGCCCCCTCCTTTCATTGCATATTTCCTTCACTTTTCCATTTCCTTTGGGCTGGGGGCCTTTTGAGATCGGTTGCACCAGCAGGGAGGTTGGATATTCTGGATTTTAATTAACCCACTTAGATTCGTCAGGGACCGAGCCAGTGAAAATGTTCATGTTTTTAAACCAAGTTTTCTATAGCCAAACAAAATTTGCTCACTTGCTCAAGTAACTCGAAAGTTGCAGTGTTCTTTTCTTTTCAATTGGATATGCACAAACAAGGTTTTACCGGGGTGCTGTTACTTTCAGCTCAACAGAATCATTGCTGCTTTCTTGCTTTTCCTTTTCGTGATAACACTGGTTACAAAATATCTCCAGCATTTTTCTGTTTGTCTTGGGTATCCACCACATTTGGAAACTCATCTGTTACATTTGTGCCATGATATGACCCAATTCCTAATTACTTTACATCATAATTCTAGAACTTCCCATGCGGTTGGCTGATTTTGGAGCCTTGCATCGTAATGAGGCTAGTGGCGCACTCAATGGATTAAAACGTGTCAGAAGATTTCAGCAGGATGATGCTCACATATTCTGTCTAGAATCTCAGGTTAGGCTAGTTTGATGCATGATTCAGCTTTTGCAATGTTCTTTTCTCGCCTATCTTGACTTTTATTGGTGGGCATTTCTCCAGATAAAAGAAGAAGTTAAAAACGTTTTAGAATTCGTGGACTATTGTTACCGAATTTTTGGGTTTAGTTATGAACTGAAGTTGTCTACGGTATGATCTCCCAACTTGTGCGCAACTTGTGTCATTTACAACAATGGTTTATGAACTTGTGATGTTTGAGATGTGACTTTTGAAATACAATTACCATATCAATATCAAAGGGATCTTATATCTGTACTGCAGAGGCCAGAGAACTGCCTAGGAAAGTTGGAAACTTGGGATAGGGCTGAGAATGCTCTGAAGGAAGCACTAGACCAGTTTGGGAAGCCATGGCAGGTTACATCTGTTTCTTTGTCGCTGATTGCTTGAGGATACCTTTTCCCTTGCTCTATCTTTGATAATCTATGCCTTCTTTTTTGTTTGTAGATAATCTGTTTTGGTATTACTGGGAAATACTGTTTTTTTGGAAAATTTCATCACTTGTTACTTTGTTTGTGTCAAAATATGTGAGCATATTTTGAATCATGTTTAAATTGATGTTGGCGGTCATGTGTTGCTGAAACTGCATTATGGTGGAATCATGATGCTCCATGCTCCAGCAGTTCAAACTGTCTATTCTAATTGGTGCTCAGCAACTTTATGAGAGGAGAAGAGAGCATCAACATACTGTGGATTCATATATTCTTTTTAAAATCTGTTAGCCATTGGTAACATGAGAAAATGCTTTCTGCCTCCTCCATCTATATGTATTTAGCCAGGACATAATTGTGAAGCACCTTGATGGTTGGTGTTTCTTACCCTTCCTTTGTTGTCAAAACTCAGGATTTTGTTCTTGTGGTTTGCTATGTAGGTGAATGAAGGAGATGGTGCTTTTTATGGACCGAAAATAGACATCAGTGTGTCTGATGCTTCGAAACGAAAATTTCAGTGTGCGACACTACAGGTTTTGGTTAAATTATTTTATCTGGGCTCCTTACTTCTGGGTTGTTACTGAAATCTCTGGTAACGAGTAAATTGAATGATTTTTAGCTAGACTTCCACCTCCCTGATCGGTTTGGGTTGGAGTATTCGCCGGAGAATGATGCGAAGAGGGAAAGACTTGTTATGATACACAGCAATACTGGGGTCCGTTGAGCGCATGTTTGCCATCCTTTTGGAGCACTACAAGGGCAAATGGCCTTTCTGGCTCAGTCCTCGGCAAGCAATTGTTTGTCCTGTCTGGAAAATCTCAGGCATATGCGGAAGTGGTTAGTTTGTCGTGCTCTTAAAACTTTTCCATGCCATTTTCTGGTTTTTGTTATGAATCACCAAATCTGCTTTCTGAACTGTGAACTTTCTTTGTGTTCCACTAGCAGTGTGTTTTAAGATTGCTTATAATGCATATGGCCTTTGGCACGTTTTCTGACCTACCTCTTAAATTAACTGTTACTCAGTTGATTTCGATTATGATTGATTTGTGTTGCTGTCTTTGTTTCTAGGTGCAAAGGCAAATCTGCGAAGCCGGTTATTTTGTTGATATTGATTCTAGTGATAGGAAGATTCAGAAGAAGGTAAAACTAGTAATCTAAAATTATGATCTGGCTTTAGATGAACATAACTCCCTTGAGTTCTTGTGCGTGTGGGGGAACCTTGCGAGCCAAGACTTTGGATTTCCTAAGAAAGAGGGAATGCGTGGTTGTATCGTCCCACAAAGTTCAGTATTAATTTAACCATTGATGACTTTGAAACTGTGAAAAATATTTGACCTTGAGATAGAACATCAGTTTTTATAACCTAAGTTGATGAATTCCTTTGCCTCGGATATCTGTGTGAGCCAAGGTTTTGGATTTCCTGACAGAAAAGAGAAATTGTGATGTTGGATACTCCCGCAAAGTTCAGTATTAATTCAACCATTAATGACTGACTCTGAAAGATATTAGATCCTGAGATGGAACATTCGGTTTTGTAACCTAAGTTAATAATTAGGCCGGAATAAAAGATATTCACTTTGTTGCAGCGTCTTGCCGCCTTTTCTGACCCCTAGAGCTCATGCAGGTTCGCGAAGCTCAACTGGCACAATACAACTACATCCTGGTTTTTGGGGAAGCGGAAGCAGGAACTGGCCAGGTAGTACAGTCATCCCAATGACTGCGTTTGACTGAATATCTAGTTAGTTTCGACATATGATTGGTGCCAGTTCAGTCATGTTTACATGGAAGTTAACTTGCCATTCCTGCTTAGGCTTATGCAGAGACCAAAAGTCTAATTTTTCGACATTATTTCCTTCGACTGTACGAATCACATCCGAAACCTTTGCTATTATGCAGGTCAGTGTCCGTGAGAGAGACAAGTCGGACCATTCGGTTATGAGCATGGAGAGCTTACTTCAACATTTCAAGTCTGAAGTTGAGCAATTCCAGTAGGAGGCTTACGCCAACCTTGTACATTCTTGCTGCTCAGAATCAAATGTGACCCCATCATTGTTATTCTCTAAATTATTGAGAATATTTTTGAAATTTTTAAGGTTCATTAGAAACCACTTAGTGCGGATAAACTGTGTTAGTTTCTTTGCTTTCTCCGAATGGTCCACAAGATCTAGTCAGAATTTGGAGTCTTTGGAAAACAATCATTTTGAAATTGTTTCTCATTTAAATAGGGGCCGTCGTATGCCGGAGTTTTAAGAAATGATTTTGTATAAAGTGTTGTCTAAAATTTGCAACATAGGCCAAAGAATCAACCTGTTTTCCATTCAACTCAAATTTCGGTAGGGTGGATACCTAAAAATAGTTGGTTTGTGAATTAAATGAATTTGATGAAATACTTTTTATTTTGTTTAGTAAAATGCATACATAATATGTATTTTTTGAAATTACACGATACCTAAATATTTATTGATTCAACTATGATTAAGATAGAGCTGCTTGTAAGGCAATGAATCTCAACTAATCAAATTTCAGATTTTTAACAAAATTACATTCTCAATTTATAAAATTAGAAAACGAATCACCAATTTATGTAATTTCACCAGAACGAGAAATATTTTTTTTATATGTTAGTTACCACATGTTATTTTTTTAATGGAAAGTTACCACATGTTATTAACCCTTGCCTACATTTGTAATATTTATCGAAATCATATTTCCTGGTGGTAGCCAGGCTTTCAGTGTAAAATCCAAGTCCCAACTCTTATCAGTTCCTCAAAGAACAAACAAAGTAGACAAGTGAAGTGACGCGCGCATAAAGAGCTCACGGTTTAACTGGCCGGAGAATTTGAAATTGTTTAAAATCTAAATTTTAAATTCAATCACCTAAATTTAAATATTTACCAAAAAACCTATATCTCCAAATTAGTGTCCATCCCACAAGCCTAACAATGTACACAACTTTTGCACATGGGAACTTGGAATTTTCTCTATTCACCACGTACATCAATCATTTCCTCATTTATTCTATAACTTAAAAGACAACCTAGTTACGTAAAATTCAATTAAAAAATTTGTTGTCTATTATTGTTTTTTCCGACTAATTAGTCAATCCAATAGACGTCAAATTCTTGAAGCAACATTTGTGGATGAATAATTATACAATTACAGTTGTTGTAGCGAATTATTCTATACTTGTTGTAATTTGTTATATGGATAGTGAATTAGAACTTAATTTCTCTATAGATCTTGAGTTATATTGATGTTGCAAATTCAGCTAGGAGAACTTGGAATTACATTCCAAGTTCCATATAAATTGTACTAGTCCAAATTAAGAATCTAGCCTAGCTGTAACTAGGATCAGGCTAGCAATATGTCTCTAGCTTGCTAGGTTCACTAGGAGGATATAATGATGATATAATAATACTAGGGTTAAGAAAATTAAGTATCTTGACTTTTTTAAAATGGACACTTTAGGTCTTGTAATATAAAAACGTATTCTAACTTATTCAAAACACTAAAATTTCCTACGAAAAAGTCTATTATACCCCTCCCAAAACATAAAAATATTAAAAACCAAGAATTGGCCATGACGATCCAGTCCCAAAAATCTCTTTAGCTTGGGGATTAGGGCCCCCTCTTGTCCGAAGCCTCCTCCTCATCCTCGTCGTCTTGCCATGAAGGGAAATGAGTGATTGTTTCTAAGGTTGAAGGTGGCGGAGGAGCGATGGAGATGACAGAATTATCGTCCAAGGAGAAGTGGTTGTAGAGTTGGTTCTTGCTATTGTTTTGAGACATGTTTCGTTTATTGCTAGTAACTTTAATCCTTACTTGTTGGCCTAGGATGAAATTGAAACGAGGGACGGAGAGATGAAAAGTTTTCGCAAGGGAGACATGGAGAGAGATTAATTTTTTAGCTTGTTACCTTTTTTTTCTTTTTTAAGAGGGATATAATAGACTTTTTCTTTAAATTAGTTTAGTATGTTGAATAAGTTGGGGTCTTTTATGAGTGTCTCTATAATAAAGAGTCCAAAGTGTTATTTCTAATAATAAATGAGACTAAAATATCTTTAATCCGTAATACTAAAACCCTCCTTATAAACAAAAGGGTTCAACTTTTTTTTGGTAGAAC
This sequence comes from Hypericum perforatum, assembly GCA_012979155.1. NCBI lineage: Eukaryota > Viridiplantae > Streptophyta > Magnoliopsida > Malpighiales > Hypericaceae > Hypericum > Hypericum perforatum. Next base: position 251,198 of record SOPF01028948.1, on the reverse strand, counting down.
AAAAGGGTTCAACTTTAGACAACATGGGAAATGACCAATTATATATAATCAGTCCCATTCTAGATAGACAAATTCCTAGCTACATATATAAAAAAGTCACATTATTATATCCTTATAGCATCCTATTTAGCTAGAAAAGTGCACACTCAAATCTTAGTGTTGAGGAAATTGTTGCTGCTTAAGTAAGCAGCCATTGAGCTACTACTCTCACCCACATCATGCACATGCCTGTTATTATGATGATGATATTCTTCAGAAGGATGGTGGCATTTCATAGTACGGCCACCATCCTCCTCGTTGTCGTCTTCCTCTACCTCTTCCTTTGCCACTCTCTCGATCCCGAGATTCACTATGGGCCTCTGGATCGGCAAGTAGTCGTAAAGGGGGGACGGATTCATTGTTGCCTCAGCCGAATGCGGAGGGACGACTGATGGGAGCTTGGAGAGTAAGGCATCGAGGCTGCTCATGGAAGGCGTTACTCGAAAGGGCATTGCCCGGTAGCCATCACCGTTGAGGTGGTCGTTGTAGAATTGATCGTTCGGCATACTCGGCGGTGCAATTCCGAGTCCTTGATGGTGGTAGTGCCACGCCTCTGGTGTTAGGTAGCCATCAACTTTGTAAGGGAACCCAGCTGTTGATGGGTGGGGAAGGAGCACTCCTGGGATACTCTCTATGTAGCTGAATTTCTTCCTTAGTTGCACCACATAGCTCAGGTCTTCCACTACCTACATCATATAATCATGATTAGTCGGCTCAATAGACCATATATCGAGTATTATAAATAAAAAGTTATGTATTTTGATTCCTATTGTAAGTAAATTACCTTGTTGACAGCTCCAAGTTGGACAACGCCTTCTCTAACGGCAATTAGAGCTATGGTCTGCACAAGGACACATATTTCGGACCAAACCAATGCTAGTTAGATCTACACCTCACTTGTCTCCATGCCGTGTGTGTGTGTATTAACCAAAAGAAAAAAAATCACCTTTATTCCGGATTGGAATTGCGCTTCCCATGTCCTTGGATGCTGTCAAATTATATATCACATGTTATTATAGTAGTTAGTGCACATGAATCTTCTTGGTCGTATTAGATTTCGTGATCCATACGAAATAGAAAGAGATATTATAGAAGAAAACAACCGAATTTTAGCTAACTATTAGATTATCATATCAAAGACCGTAACGGTTGGATATAGAACAGTTAATTCTTAAACTTTACGAATAAAAAAAGTATCCGACAAAGTTCGAGTTGCTAACTATACTTACCGAGTCCGCTGAGCTATGCCATGGCGACAAGAAGTTGATCTCTTGTTCATTTGGTTCTTTGTATATCCATTTGTGACTTCGATCTGCTGCTACTTTTCCTATTAACCTGTGCACCGGATCATGTTCATAATCATAATCCAAATAAATAAATTGCTTGGATACAAATATATAAGTTAATATACTAATAAAACTCAAATAACTAATAGTACGAGTTTGTAGTGTTATTAGTTATTATTACCCTTCTCCATAGTTGTAGATTTCATGTGACATCTTGAAGAAGAGCTCCGGTTGCAACCCTTGGTATTGCTGGACCTCGCAATTAGGGAAGGCGGACGACGAGGAGCTCGGACACTCGCCGGAGTTCATCTCCGTCGCTGAAGCGGCGAAGTTGCAGAAACCATCTTCCCAAACTAAAATCCTGTTTTTAGTGTATCAGCCATGAATTGACATAAAAGGAGCCATTAAAATTGTACTAAGAAGATATACAACTCATCATATTAATGGTTAGTGATATAGTAAACAAGAGAGAATTAATAATAATAATAAAAAATGGATAATTAAAGATACCAGTTTCTCCTGTTTCCTCTTGACCTGTCATAAGCTCCTTGACCATCCCATCTTTAAAACAAATGAAAGGAAAATGAATATTGATGTTACTAATCCGATTTTTGGAAGTCCGGTGAGTGTTCGGATACGAGATGGTATAAAAAAAAACTTACTTGGGAGGTGGATAATTCCTAGGTAAGATCCTCCAGAAGACAGCATAAACCCACTGGGAGTTCTCATGGATGCACAAGCTTCTTAGAGTGTGTTGGAGGAGATGAGTCACTGCTAATGGGCTAAGCTGATCTTCCATGATCACACCAAATAATAATGCTTATGGCTGATATTACACAATATAAACACTAATTATTATATTATTGTCTTGCTATTTTCTGTTTTTTTTTGTGTGTGTTTTTCTTCTTATTACTATTATTCTTCTCTACACCATTCTCTGTGCTTTGAATACGAGAGTGGGAGAAGCCAACATCTTCCATACATCCTCCTGCTAGCCTTTTTATAAGCCCACCAGCAAAGGAAACCTCTCATTTATAACCCTCCATTTTTCTCCTCCAGTATTTTAACTGAAATTAATTCTTTCATGATAGCATTTTAAAAGTATAGTTTTCATTAATGAGAGGATATAGTCTTCACCGTTAATATAATATAAAAGAAAGTAATTTTTTTTGCATTGATCATTTCGGATTGTTGGATTATATTTATAAGAATACAAGACCTGTCACTAACGATCTTAATTTTTGTAGTAAGTATAAAAATCTTAACATAATCAAGTAAATTACTTATCTGTTATCATTGCACGAGCTTGGACTAAGGGCAAAGTGGCCATATCACATACTCTGTTTCTGGTACATTTATTATCACACGACTTTTAGTTTAATAGTACTAAATAACGAAGTTGAACCGATACAAATTTGAAAATCTCGATCAAATTATATCTTTACGTTCGTACCAACCGTACTAATCACTTAATTACATACAAAGTTGTGAAATAATCAAGGACAATCAACTTAACTTTTCAGAAAAAAGGACAAACCAACTTGATTACTTTATTGTTAACCAAAGTTTTGAAACTTGTTTAAAACTTGTTTACCGAAGTGACTTGGATTGGGCCACAATTTTCTGAGGTCTCCTCGGGTCCCAATGGTCCCAATATCCATCAATCCTCCATTGAAACACCGCTCTCTATTAGTAGTAGACAGTGCCACTGACTTTCTCCCTCTCATCTCCCGTATCTCTCAATTATGATCTTATGAAATATCAGCCAAGATCCAACCTTATTCCTCCATTAATTTCTTACAATGCATCATCATCATCATTAGGACGAGGACTCTACTGTATTGTTCCTTCCACCAACCTACATACATCACCGGTTCGTTGAAATAATTTTTTTTTTGGTTATATCTCAAAATTTAGAATCAAATAATAATGACCTCTATTTATTTTTACTCGTAAAATTTGAATTCAACATTTTTTTGAATTTTTTTATTAGTTAGGCCAATTCGTCGATAATTATATATATGTGGGTATAATTTAATTATGTATGTATTGTACCAATCCCAAAGATCTCGTCTCTATAATTTTCATGCGCAATTAAATTTCTCAGAATCCGTTTTCCCTTCCACTTTTCTGACACCACTTAGGTATTACCACGCATCTCAGTTCCAGGTAAAACTTATATTTGTCGCTGTCTTCATTTATTGGGTCAAATTCCGATAACTGGCTATCTGAAACCGTGAATGCTTCACATTATTATTATATCTTATAATATCTAAAAATTGTTCAGCTAAAAATATCTAACTAACTAATTTATGTTCAAAACATTTAGGATCTTTGACAATTTCACTAACTGATAGTAGCAACTTAATTTAGCAAGATTTTTAAACAAATTTATTACCTTATTACATTATGACATATGTGAAGTTTAAACCTCGGTCCTCGTAGATTTCTTACCATTCTTTATTGCGTTAGATTACAAATTTTTTGGCTCGTTAATAATCACCGAAATTTAGAATTCAATTTTTATGGTACGAATCTGATTGAGCTAATCTCATCTATATTCTCCAATAGTAAAGCCAATCAATTGATAGATGGCTTTGCTTTCATATCATATATTTTTACATCATCTTATTAGAATTTCCATATTGAAATATTGGCGTTGTAAGGCAGGCAGTAGATATATTTTATATAATTGTATATGATGCATTTTCTATGGCAATGATATTTAATGCAATTGACAATTTAGGTTGTGGTTTTCTCGAGGGCCGGTGTGGGGATTCTTTGTCGACGCAAGTACTATGCATGCATCATGTACAAGCAATGTACATTACACCAGCTGACACCCAGTATAAATCTTTTGGCCTCTACATTAATTGCCAAATCCGACGACCATACATCTTTTGGTTGATAATACTGTCCAAATTAAAATTAAATCAACTTATCAAAATTTAAAATTTTAAAACCGAATATTATTAACAAATCCTAATAAGTATTTAAAGACATGGTTATCCTATGTTGTATATTTTTTTTTATCACAAAAATCAAAGTGATGCTTCGTTCGACTGATCAAAAGTTTTCTCCATACATAAGAACAAGTTGTTGTGTTGTATCCAAATCACTTCAGAAATCTCTTATATCATCAAAATAAGCACTATTTGGTTCCTCCATACTTAAAGAGAGGGAGAGAGAGAGAGAGAGACGTAGTAATAATATTTACCTATTATAATCGAACATGATGAGGAATCTCTCATATAGTCATATGACTTGTCAAAATTCAACTACGATAAAGAAAATTAATGAAAATTATTCTAACCAGTAAAATATTTGAATTCAATAAAAAATTATTCTTAAAATAAAAATTATAAGTTCAACTTCGAATATCTGAAATTTATTGAAAAAATCTATTGACAATGTGTACGTGGGGTGGGAGGAGCGTACGCATCACCAACATTATGGCTAAAAAGGAGCTTTCAAGTGCTATAATCGCCTTTTACCTGACAAAAGAAGAAACTTTTGCAGCTCATTTACTCTTTCTTTTGACCAACCGTAAAAATTGATTTGGACTTTTAGTTTAGGGCAAATTATCTTTTTAGTCCCGATTTTAAGATAAAATTATTTCTGGAATCTTTGTATTTTGAAAATTTATTTTTTCATCCCTATTTTTTAGAATAATGTTGGTGTCCTTATGATTGAAAAAAAAAAAAGAATATTCTCCCTCTCTCCTTACCTTTCTCTCCTGTCGCAAGTCTTCTCTTCTCCCCTCTCTCCTCTTTCCTCCATTTTCTTCACCTTCAATAACCTTCTTCACTATTTCACCAAAAAAAAAAATAACCTTCTTCACTACCAAAGCAGTTGGTGCAGTGGTGCCAGGAGCTGTACTTAGAAGGGCGAACTAAGGTTCGATCCCTCGCAACGGCGTTGGGAGAGGTTTAAAACCTTAGCCCCGGGACCTGCCTCAAACAAGAGTAGTCGACCCCGTTGAAAGTCCATAATGGACTGGGCCGGATACCTGGGTATTCAAAAAAAAATAACATTCTTCACTTTTCCAAGACTATATGTGAAGTTACATATCCCTCTATTTGTCCATATACATTTTCAAATTTTTAGATGTAATGCTCCATTTCTTCTGGAATTGGATTTTTCTACTCTTTTCATTGTATTCTGTTTTAAGGAAGAGAGAGCGAGTGAGAGAGACAGCCATGGGCGTGGTGGAGAATGGCGGAGCACTGGAATATGATCTTTTAAACAATAAATTTTCAAAAAAATTTCCAAAATTAATTTTGGGGTGGACTAGAGACCTAAAAATAATATGATCTTTAATTTATTAAGGACAAGTATTTGACTACATATTTTGATCTTCGTTGCTGCTGTCACAGGCTCTGAGAAGATCTTCGAAGTTCACTTGCATAGACCCATCACCTTGCTTACGTATTAAGAATTTATGAACATTATAAAAAAGTTATGAATGTCAAATATGATATTGCAATTAGGTAAAATTGACAAATCAGAAAATTTGTGAACTGTCAATTTTTATTTGATCGTTTCAAACACGTAATAGGCGAGACATTCAATGAATCTGGTTGCAATATATATATACTTCGTGATATTAAATAATAATTTTATTAAATTATCTGGTATCATGATATTCATAATTTAATAAGTTGACAAATTAAAATTTTTACTCATCGATAAAAGTTATAGACTAATCGTACTAAAATATTCAGTAAATTAATAATATATGTAAAATAAAAAGGATCCATATTTGAATTAGTGTTAGTGTAAAATATCAATGTGTCTGGTAGCATTACAAGATAATATTTTTTACGACACACTCTTATATCAATCTATTGTCCCATTAATTTCACAAATTCATAATTCTTTGACAGTTTTTTGGTAGATTGATAATTCTCCGATATTGCAAACATATTTACGTCGAATTAGTAAAATATGAATATTGTGTTGCTTTTTTTTTCTTTGTATAAACTTAGTTGAATTTCATCTGCAAGCACGTAGTATTGCTGATGGTGGTTCCAACTCGTGGCCATATTTAACTCCATTTGAGCATTTTTCTTCTTTAATTACTGTACAGATAACTACAATAATTTTATATGAATTAGGAAAACTTAGTGTATGGGAAGAAAGAATGGCAAGAGATTCTTGATAAAGGACATAGTGAATGCAACCAATATTTGATGGATAGCATGACAACGGATATTACTTTTTTTTAAGAGATCAGAATTTTAAACTTTATATTGTCTAAAACCGTTTAAAGTCCATTAAACTATACTTAATTTTAAAAAAATTGTGGATGCTGCCTCCTGCACCCATCACTTAATGTCTTTATCCGATTTATGATATTTGTAGAATATATCTGCTCCTAAATCCTAATCCCATTTGACATTAGAATAATTCTTCTCTTATAACAAAGTTTATTCCTCCAATTATAAAGAAACCAAAATTTATTTCTATATTAATTCGTGCGATTATTATGTGTTGAGGACAAAAGTAGGACAATCTCCCAACATTATCCAATAATGCATACACAAAAGCAGGCAAATCCCTCCCCCTCTCTCTCTCCCCGATCCCCAAATATTCGTATTTGTGATCATTATATCAGAGAGATTACCGATTTTATCAAATCTAATACCTGGATCGTGATTTAATAATAATTGGAATCTTTATATAGTTTTTCTATACATGGATCCGTACATTGATTAGATTTTTTTTTAAATTCGTCCTTTTGTTCAAATTTAAATCAAATAATAGATTTAAATAATAAAAAATTTAAAATATATAGATACTCTTTTAGTTATAATATCTCAAGATTTAGTCAGTTTTGTTAAAATAGTATAATTTTTCTAAAAAATTTGTAGTCTAGTGGGTGTAAAAAATTGTAACATTCGAATATTTATAAAGTTTTAATTCTTGGCAAAAGTGTAAAAAATTTACTTATTATAATTCTTCTCCTGGTATTTGGATTATATTACCTAGCTTTTTTGGAGTGAATATATTACCTAGCTAAAGTGACAAGTTTCTTTACGAAATAATTGGTGACTATATTAATTATCAACTTCCAATGATATTCTAAACTTCTGTGTGCCTTGAAGTTATCAATTTCGTATATCCGCTAAACAGATAATTTTTGTTTTTACCTTAATATAATATGTTCTTGAGCAGGCCTTATTAAAATACTCTGCATTGATTGTAAAACTGCGGATTTTTTTTGGGTGGAAATTGAAACTGCCGGTTTTTTTTAGAATACTGCTGAATTTAGATTCGCCATTTCCCAACATGGGTCTTTTGTCTTTGTCAGGGACACCCCTTTTTCCCCTTTTGGTTAAGTCTTTGTCCAGACCTTATATTTACAAAAAGCTGTACAAATTTATGAAAGGTAAATAGTCGATATCCATCGTTCAATGAATCTAATGGACAGAGAAAAACAATTAAGAAAATTTTATCAGAACATGTTGATTTCATAGTACTTCAACATGACATGAAGTAGTTATGTAGTCTTAAATCGTGATACTCTATAAATGAAAAGTATTCGTTATCTAATATGAGTCGCACAAGGGGCAACTTAAATAATTTTTTTTTTGTTCAGTTTAATAGTTGTTGTTTCACCCTCAGGAAAATGAATTGAAGGGTGGCTGACAAAATTCTGGAAATGGCTGAGCATACTCACTGTGAGGTCACATAAAGATGCCCAATTTGCCTGGCATTGGTCAAATTGGAAAGTGATGGATCAACTTTGAAGATCACCCACCAAACTAGTAGTCGATCAATTGGACGATCCTAACGAGGGTCCACACATCTAACTATTACACACACACCATTTTGTATCACGAGATTGAATAAAAATGCTTGTTTCTTCTTTCCCTGATTAACTTCCATAAATTTCGCAGTTATAAAAATTTCCTCGAATTTCGATATGTAATAATTTGATTAATTAAAATTTGATATATTACGAAATTTAGAGCCATTCCCATGTTTGGACGGTAACTTGAATCCTAACATGTTCAGTTTCATAAATGTCACAATATGTTCATAAATCTATTCAAGAACCGTAACTGGTGACTGAGGGCAAAATGCTTGTAATTTTACGTTACAAGACTAGGTAAATATTTAGAAGATCCATAATTTAAACCTTAGCATGTGTAACGATATAATTTTTTTCAAAAAATTGATAATGGATATGTATCAGCCTCCTGTATTTGAACGTTCTGTTTTTGGACAAATTATTTTATAATATTTGAAGTTTGATCTGTCTCTGTCTAAGAGTCTTGACTTTTAAAAATAGATTTTTGGGTTCCTCGCTAACATCAACAAACTTTTTTATTTTTGTCATTAAAATGATTGAAGTTATAGACCGGGTTTGAGGCTCGAAGATCGAAAAGTGGTACGACTTGTCAATTTTCCTTATATGAGATTAGTTTGCATTCGAGTTTTAATTTTTTTAGTTAGTTTTAATTTTTTCAGGTAATATTGATTTTTAATAAAATTTGTTAGGCTTGTGTTAGTTTGATTGAACTGGTATTCTTAGTTGTGTTCTTGATTTTAATTAGTTTGATCTTGTTTTGTGTTAAGTTTCTTTTTGTTCTTTGTCAATGGAAGGAAATTAATTTTTTTTATTATTTTTAAGGATATTTTGATATTTTTATGAAAAAACAAAACAATAAATTGATGTTGACGTCATCAAGGGACCCAAGTCTATTTTTACCAAACCTTAGAGACGGCAATATCAAATTTTAAAAGTCAAGGACTATAGATAGAAGGAGACCAAACTTCAGGTACTATATAGATAATTTGTCCTAATTTTTAAAGTAAATTATATACCCTATATTGGCCAAAACTTGAGTATGGCGTCATTTAATTACGAATTGTATTGTTTGAACAATTGTCTTTGAACAGATAAAACTTTTTTTTTTAATTCGGTTAATCAATAATCTCTCGAATCAATCCGATGGTGGCAGAGGAACCCTTGGTTGGGGGAAGGGAATTATAAATAAATGTTGTGGGTTAGGATGGTGGGTAATGGATTTGGCTCCGTGAGTTGAAAATGACTCACAATCATAGTAAGATAGAATAGGCATCTTAAAGCTTGTGGTTGAGGACAACAAGACTGAGATATGTGGGGTACTAAATTTTAGATGGCGACATCTTATTATTGATCACACCAAAACAAAGTGCATTCCCACCCTCTCTATTAAAAAAAATTCGTTGAAGATATATATATATATATATATATATATATATATATATATATATATCAGTTGACGAATACATTGTTATAATTTGGTCAAATATTTTGATTACGAAATTTAACAAAGTAAAATGTTAAAATTTGATAAGAAATGATGTAATGTCATCTGAAATTCTATCTAATTTGAACATGAAATAGTCGTGCTAACAAAGAAATGATAGTGATTGACAACATTGGAGCATCTTCACCCTAACAACCAACCATAGTATGTCTCAAAATTCCTCATTATTTAAGCTTTTTTCTCCCATCAATTAGCTGTACCCAACGATGTCGTTTCAGTGTCAAAGTAACTACAATTGGGGATTACTTTTATCATTTTCCTCTACAATCCACCTCCTTTACAGTAAAGCACATGGGAATGGGAGCGTACGTGGCCTCCTCGCCAATTGATGCTCTTCTGTTCTCATTATCCCTTGTCAGAACAGTGCCTTGTTATGTACTTTGTTTGTGTTTGTTGGTTTTGGTGAATCGACCGTGTCCGACTACGTATGGTGAACAATCGGGAAGAAAATATCAACAAACACCCATCAAATCAACGAGAATATTGTTTTAACTTAACTAACAAATGTTGTTGATTCAAAACTTTACATCAATATTGAATATAGTTCTTCGGAATTTGTCATCATATAAAAATTCTACTCAACTTAAATTTAAATTAGTCAGATATTTAGATATCAAATGTTTAAAGCAACATGCAATCTCATTGGCTTAAGATTGCTGTGTTTTGAGCAGGCAATAAGTGGCTGGCCAGCTGGTATAACAAGGTACAAATTATTTTCATATTAACAATTTTTTTTTTTGAAATGAACCAAAACCATCTTATGCATATGTTGTGAATCACAATATTTTTGTTAGAAATATCATATCCCAACACAACATATTAAAGTAATGAGTATGTCTCCAATACATTTTCAATTTTGATCCAATATGGTTTCTGTTCGCACACCGAACAATATCCAGCTGATACGTTGACAATTACAAGAGTTAGCATTGAACCAGCTATAATACTATATAAAAAAAATACTGTAACACGTTAGATCGAACATTCGAGTACACTGACACTTGAACACGTCGTTTAAAACGAGATTCATACATAATCAACATTATGCGTACGATTTCTGGGCGGCAGAGACAGTCGTCGCAGCTTTCTTCTACTGTTTTAAGATTTGCGTACTCTTTAGTCGTGCGTACGTTAGATGCTCACAACGTACATATGCGACGGGCATAACACAAGTGGGCCCAGCTAAAGTTGGACAATGGGCCCAGAGAAATTACGAACCAGCCTACCGTCCACAGAATACCCCCTTTGGGGTGCGTTAATGGGCCGATTCACGGTGGCAGGTGAAACTCTTCGCTGAAAAAAATACTGTTAAAATACAAGTTCGATTTGAGTACGAGAATAATAATAATAATAAAAAGATAAAAGGGAGCAGAATCGTTGAAATTTTAATTCTCAATTGATGGAACTTTCTCACTAAATTTGTTATTGTACAATCATTCTTTGTAATTTAGAATTATTATATATATATATATAATTAATTCTGATGGCCAACTATCCTGACTACGCCACTAACCGCAAGACATAGATTATTGATGCCTAAATCGTTGGGAATCCACGTCGTATCAAAGTTGATCCATTATGATATGGAAATTAATGTTAAATTTGTACAAATTCACATATTTTGTCATTGGACGATCGTAAAACTTGTTATCGCTTAAATCGATAGAAAATCGAAATTACTCGTGGAGTACAACTAGCGTTGAACTTGGGGATAGAAATGGACCACGCACAAGAAAGACGAACCTTGAGTAGAAAACTAACATTTTGGAATTGCTTTTAATGGGCCTGCTGTTTGGTTAGAGATGAAGGAAGCGTACTTGTTGGTGCACCACAGGATAATGACCAGCGATCACACAGGACAATCGATATGCAATTAAATCTAACAATATCAATTTTGAGATAGGGTATCAAATTACTCATTTACTATATATAGCGACTTTTCCTACTTTATTTTATCACGACTGGATTTTAACAAAGTTAATAAAGTTAGTAGTTGTCTTATCGCAAAAACAGAATTCCACACTAAGTGGATTTTTCAAAATGTTATTATTTTATAAACACTACTTGCACGGTTCCAATTGAGAAACAGAATTCCAATAGTCATCAGAATTCAGAAGAAGAAAAAAAACAAAACTAGGAGGGCCGTAGCTCATGAAGCACCAGGCCCAAAACCAAAAAAGAAAGCAAAAAAGAAGGCCCAAAAACTCTATGCACAAGTTTAACTTGCATTATTATGAAGGGAATTTTGGCTCTGGTTTTCAAGTTGGCTTTTCTACCTGGTGCTTGCATAAGACAGGGGCGAGGGTCGTTCGGTTGGAAAAACCAGTCCGAACCAAGTTATTTTTCTGACTTCTGATGTTCAGGGAGAAAGATTCATGAGCACCATTTTACTCGTAGCCACCATAAATGTTCAGGAGACAGATTTATTAAACGAAGTTTGGCATGTTACTTGGCGCCTCAGGCTTGTCAAAGCCAATGTAATACCAGGTCTTTGTCCTCCTAATGCAATTTAAAGTGCAGGTATTCGTTCTTTAAGGTGGGTATTTTCTAAGACTGTCAAATTGCTAATGAAATTGTTTATTAGTGTAAAAAATCAATGTATCCTAAGACTTTCGTATTATGAGATGTTAGCAAAATCCAAATTAGAGTATAAATTATTTCAGTATCTCACGAGTTTTAGTTAGATATCGAAATAATTTGTAACATCTTATTTTGTTTCACTTTCTTACACTGCATCAAAATTTTCCCATTAAAAACACCTTTTCGTTCTTGTAATGAACAATGTAAAGCCATCAATTGGAAGTTGATGTACTTGGGTGTTATTTATGTTATCTTGAGGGCTAAGGCGTGCTCGTTCTCTTGATAATTAACCATATCCAGAGAAGAAAGTACTCCTCTCCTCTCCTCTCCTGCCTATGATCTGTGTCTTCGTTTTGGTTTCCGTTTTCTAAGGAGCCAGAAATGGAAGGCACGTTTTATGATGTGGATGTGCAAAGTTGTGACCAATGCGAACGTGACATGTGCTGCTCTTTTTTTTTCAAAACTATTTTTATTGGAATACTTGCTACATTGACTATTTTAAACTTGAATTGTGATGAATAACATAATCGATTGATTTAATTAGGGGTGAGTTTGGTGCGGTGTGCATTTTTTTTAGAAAAAAATTAAACTGCGCAGTTTGCAGTTTTGCGATAAATCGCGCAGTGCGGCTCGTTGCGGTGTCAGGGTGGTGCGGTGTGCGGTTTTACACCGCACTGGCCCAAGCCCATTTTAACGGGCCCAAATCAATAAAATAATATATGAATTAAACTGAAAAAATTCAGGAAAAATACGAAAAAATAGGTGTTCAATAAGAAATATGGTCATGAAGGGTAGACTTTTTTAGGAGAAATATATATATATATATACCTTTCAAAAAATATATATATGGTGCGGTGCGATTTTTATCGCGGTGTGGTGCTAAAAACCACACCGCACCACATTACATCGCGGTGTAGTGCGGTGCGGTAATTTTTATGTTCTAAACCGCGCGGTTTGTTAAATTTGCGGTGGGGTGTACGGTTTGTGCGGTTTTTTGCTCACCCCTAGATTTAATGATTTGATATAAATATGTATTCTTGTTAAAATACTAACAAGCCGAACATTTGAAAACATGAACAAAATCAATTCGAGCACTGTTAGACTTTGACGATCTATTAGCATCTAAGAGAAACCTTTGTAACATGATCGAGACCTTAATCAGTACTCGGAGGAGAGTTTGTCATTTGCCAACCAAGTAATTGACGTTTTCTAACCCCATTGGATCTTATGTCAATTGTCTTATTCCAAAGGAAAAAATAATTAAGAGGAAGAAATTGACTTCCAACTGCCAGTCTCAATTCCTCTCAGAATAAAACTGCCAGTCTCGATTCTTCTCTACTGATTTCGCCCAAAAAGTCGCGTATTAGATATCTTTTATAATGTTTAATATATCCGATCTAAGAATTTGCACATGATTTGTCACACCCCGTAATTTACACATTTACAAAGGAGTTTGCCAAAATGAGATTTCGGTACCAATGACAATTGATCTAAATTTAAAAAAAGTATGATTATTTATTCTCAAGTTTGAAGACTATAAATATGATTATTTATTCTCAAGTTCGAAATTCGAACAATAAGACAATGACGAAACTCCCTGGTCCCACTAAGCTAGTAATCATGTACAGATCTGATGTCAATTGGGTTACACCATAGTCTATAATATATATTTACACAAAAAACCACACTAACTAATATTGATCGTGTGGGGACATTTTCAACGTCCACCACCAATTCACCCACAAGAAACCCATAATTTCTTTTGCCTTCCAGGACATCAAATTTAAATAACAAATCGTCAAAATTTAATCACAGGCACATAAATGTGTGGGTGACACGTCAAGAAACATACCTTATATAATTTGGAATTAGCACAACAGACAAATTTTTAGTTTATATCAATTAGTATTTATTTAAATACATATTTGAGTCGAATTTATTTTTTAAATGATGATCAGAATTTTGTAATAAATATTTGATATTATTATATTTTTAAAATTTTGAACAAATTATTTTATTGATTAATCTAGTTGTTAGTTAGTATTACCCTATATAATTTTTTTTAAATGAGTATAACCTATATAATCTGAAGTTGGGACAACAGACAAATTATGAACGAGTAGCGTTTTCCCCTCAAATAACTTCACCAACTTGCGAAGGGTTGCCCCTTCTATACAGTTCTCCATCTAAGTCATTATAACGAGTAGCCCCCAGCCAAATTGTCACTCCCCCATCCAAACATAAATACATGAACTAGAGAAACCAAGAGTGCATATTATAGCACTTGGAAATATCAAAAACAAAATTTCCCCTTACATATATCTTCTTCAAACCTTTTTTTATGTCAATAATTCGACTACGAAATTCTTTCAATTTATATACGCGTTACACCTTTCAGACAAGTCTTTCTTCATCATTTCACTCTCACAAAGATAAAATTAGGACAGGAGGAAGATTTTATTAGTGGGGTTAGGTGCATACATTCACATGTCAAGATAATAATAATAAAAAGAGTATAGGAGATCCAAAGTGAAGGGAGGGGAGCCCCTTTTTGTTAATTAATCTACTACTATATACCATAATTGCTCAAAATTTTGCAAGAGATCTGTTGAAGCAGAAAATCATCTACAGATTCATTGGTATAGATGGGAATTGACAAGATGAGGGAGAAGTTGGAGGAGGTGGTGCCATTTGTGGGGATGGTGGTGATGGAAGGATGCACGATAGGGCTGACCATATTGGCTAAGTCAGCATTTTCAGCTGGGCTAAGTCCTTATGTGTTCGTCGTCTACACCAACGCCATTGGCTCCCTTCTTCTGCTCCCTTATTCCTTCTTCTACCACCGGCTCGACAGGTGCGTCCATGATCATCTTCTTCGTCGTATTCATCGACTGATTTGTCATTGATTTCGACTTTGCTTGCAATTTGTCATTAGAAACCGTTTGTATATTGTATGTGTATGCTCCCCTGGAACAAAACTACTAACTACAATAATATTTGAGGCTGGTTGTCCATTTGGTTTGCCGAAAAAATATTTTCTCAAATGAACAATATTGCTCACAAACACTCATAAAGATTATGGAAGTTACTTTTAAGTTGATTACATTTTCCAAACAAACAGTTTGTTACTGGGAAATTTTGATACACCTCTTACTTATTAAAGCAAAAGAACATCAATATCACTTGTTATCTCTAGAGTGAATCATATTTGTATTACTTTTATACTTAAGAATTATCATATAATTTCGGGTTAATTATGTATTAAAGCAAGGCGCTCTTCTCATTGCAGCACAGAAGAGCCACTCTTCACCTTTCCCATTATGTTGCGCATCTTCTTCTTGGGTTTGACCGGGTTTGTACTCTCTTTCTATTTTGTCTCCCTTTTGGCGATTGCACATGGTACCAAGTGTACACTAAAATTTGTATGCTGACGGCGGGGAATATTAGTTAATAGTATAGTTTAAAGAGTGCAGGGATCACATTACAGCCACAAATCACATGTTTTGGTCCACATATAGATTGAAAATGATAATTTCGGTATGAATTTAACTTAAATATAATTTTTTCTATAGTTTTGTCAAATAATTTGATGTATTTGATAAATAAAAATCGCGCATTTCATAGTTTTAAGACATGCGCTATAAAATTCATTACGAATTTTCTTAATTTTATTGATCCCATTTATTCCTGTAATTGCTGAAAGTAATTGTTACAGTATGTCTACAACTATGATTTCATAAAATCAATTATGAGATTTCATATTTCCCTCAGTAAGAAAGCAAGTCCTACATATTACCAAAAAAAAAAGCAAGTCCTACATGATTTACTTACTCTTTTTTAAATTTTATTGAAAAAATAATACTAATTCAAACCTATTGATTTGATGCGCAACTGTGATATTTAAATTACTCGTAATTTAATAAGAAACACAGTCCCGCTAAAAAAATTCGGTTTATATTTGAAAGGTGATTCCGGCAACCTCGCTAATATCATAATGATGGTGATCTTTTTATATAATGTAGGATTGCTTTGGCTCAGAACCTGGCGTTTGTGGGATTGTACCATAGTTCCCCAATTGTTGTGTGCGCAATGGGCCTCCTCATTCCTGCATTTTCCTTCATCCTCGCTTTCATTTTAAGGTTCTGCTCCATTTAATTTTGTTTTGTCGTTTTTTTTTTGGTTCTGACCAAGTATTCCGTAGTTTTGTGATAGAAATTTCCGAAATTACATTATATCAAAAGGCCGAAACTATTGTCGAAAAAAGTAAAACATAATCATGTGATACTTAGTTAAAGAACAGAATAATAAATTAATTTAATTATAATAAATAGTTGAGTCCAACAATTTGATTGCTCCTCACAAACTAACTATAGCATAAATGTTGGATAAGGACGACGAAGTTGGAGTGGAGAAGCGCAAGTTTCCAGTTCAAAGTTCTTGGGACATTAATATCTTTCATGGGCGCAATAGTGGAGGAAGTCTATCGAGGCCCATACATACGCCCGTCTTCGCTCCGCCAGATCAGGCGATTCCTCGTTTTCTCGTCGACGGAGGGAAATTGGATTCTCGGAGGAACATTGATCGCTGCCTCTTCTTTGTGCATTTCGATTTGGAACATCATCCAGGTAAGTTGGGTTATGTTTATTAATTGTTTTGGTTGAAATCACTTGATATTCAAATATTTGTTTTATCGAGTAATTGATATATCAGTCGAATAATACTTTTAAATTTGTACGCTTGACTTCATATTTACAATCACTGTTTTAAAAAATATAATTTTTATATTAAGAACTCGAATGATGATTGAACGTGTGATGAACATCGTTGCTCACCGGTTCAATCAATTAGGTCAGCCAATTGAACTGATGACTCACTTGTTTAATAAATAATGTAAAAAAACATTTTAAAATTTATTTGTTGCTTTAAATTAAAAGTTATACATTAGTTAAAAAAAATTAGATTATGACACTTGTAAATGATAATTTTTTAATAAAATTAAATATATTTAGAATTATTTATTATGTTAATACTGATTATAATTAATAATACGAAAAAATTGCTCTGACCATAATTCTGTTCGATCAAACCATGAAGCATACGAAATTTTAGTTCGCGTATCCCTTTTTAAAACATTGTTCACGTTATTCTATTAATTAATTTAACCTGTCTCTCTGGTCCAATTATTCTTTGTGACATGGGTTTGATTGTAATTCCATTTTTTTTTTGTTTTGGTACCAGTTGGACACCATCAAACGACATCCACAAGTGATGAAAATAGCCTCTGTTTATAGCTTAGTCGGGACTATTCTTTGTGCTGCATTCTCATTGATTATGGAGAGAGATCTCAATGCTTGGAAACTAAAGCTCAACTGGGAACTACTTCTCATTATTGTCACAGTAAGTGAAGTGAACTTTGGGGGAAAAATATGTCGGTTTAATATCTTGTAATTTCGATTTTATTAAGTAGAGAACATATAGTATTAAAGTGAATTTTAGGACCGGTCATTGATCTATTGGTTTGCTCTGGTATTGCAGGCGATATTTGGGGGTGTGATTAGAAGCAGTGTCCAGACCTCATGTGCACGAATGAAGGGCCCTTTTTACGTGCCCATGTTCCAACCATTTAGGATCTTCTGGGCTACATTTTTTGGGGTTGGATTCTTTACCAACAGTCTTCAATATGGAAGGTAACAATAATCATCTTATTATATAGTTTAAACTTGTCACATTAAAAAAATTAAAATTTGCCGCTTTGATCGGGTTATCCAAAGAATATATCTATGAATATTATCAATTAAACTGATGATCAATATCATTCATCACTAATCTAATCATCAAATATTGGTATAAAAGATTCAACTTTAATATCAGGTCGATGTATAATTTATTAGACCACATTTTTTCAAACAATAAGAAAATATTTAGTATGTTGGTTCATGCTTATTTTAACCATACTGAGATTTTTCGATCCGAAATGGCAGTGTTGTAGGAGCAATAGTTGCTGGAATTGGGTACTATACAGTGTCTTGGGGACAAATTAGAGAAGATGCAGAAAACAAAAAGCGGAATTCTTCCGATGAGAAAGTTCCTCTGCTGCAACAAGATGAAGATGATGATGATGAAGAAGAACAAGTATAGAACATAAAATTCTTCAGCTTGCATCCTGAAGTTGATCAACCCCGAAAACCTAGGCTAGAGCGTAAAAAATACCGCAAAATTTTTACCTTGGTAATTTCGGGATGGCGCTATTCTTTGTTATTATTTGTATTCTGGAGCAAAATTTATGTGCTTGCAGTCCGTCGCTTATATTTGATCAATTATGTACATATGGATCCAGATCACACTCTTCGATTATAGTTAAACTTGAAAATTTGCACATTAGAATCAACTAATTCATTTTCGAGTCGAACATAATTTTTGAAATTTTAACGTTGTTGTATTCTCATGAGTCAAATTCAAAACTTTATTTAAACTAGACCAACACAAATTCATGCAGTTGTTTGTTGCAATTCATAGGAAAAGATTCTCGAAAACGAGAAGTAAATTGGTTTCCTAGGATATAAGTGCATAATGGCGCAGCAATATTCAGATAATACCATATAGTTATAGTAAGAGAGCTAATCAAACATGAGACAACCTTGTGCCTTGAAAATTAACTCATCCAGCTCTTGGAAGTGTGTCACTGTTAATATGTGTACTATCCCTTTCAGAGAAAAAGGGTCCAAATAATTGCTTGTTTCATTCCATTAAATGGCCCAACCCACTGTCTGTGTTCAAATAATAAAGAGCCGGTCCAGAATGTTAATACATTGGACTATTGGAGAATTAATGAATTATTGACATTATATCGGGCCCATAAATATCTTGTTTTCTATTACTGGGCTCATTAAAGCCCACTTACCTTAAATTCTAATTAAGCAATAAACCAAATACTACAACGTACCTTGCTTGATTGTATCACACGACGAGGGACTTTGTTCTAATTTAATGAAATTTCAATTTTTAATTTTTGGAAATACGATAATAACGTTTGCAACTTTTCTATTTTAGAGCCATAAAATAGTGATGTGTTAGATACTAAACTAAATTGTGGTTTAACTTCATCAAAAATGTCGAAATAAGTTTGAACTTGAATCCCACTGAACTTTGTTCAACGACGCAATGGTCACTGGAAAATTAATGAGATGGAGACCACATTAGGTCCCACATCAATATACTATTTTTTAATGGTTCCCACATCAATAGTTAGAACATTCACATTAGTTATTGATGGTTAAAATACTTGTCATTTTCAGGACTAAAAAATGAAGTTAAAGCAAACCAATTAAAAACCCACAAAATATGAAAATAATAAAGGAAAACGCTCTCTCAACGGCCATATTTCATTTTCTTCGCCGAAAAAAAAAAGAAATGGAGGGAGAGGCGGTAGCTTGAACTTCCCTATCAAACAAACGTAAGCAAACAAACACGTTTCTGCCTTTCTTGCCAAATACATTTTTTATTATTTTTTTATTGACTGATAATTATATTCAAACATCGTTATATATTATTTAGAATCGAATTTTTCAATAATGTCTTTTTAGAGTATTCTTGTGATATACCTTCAATTGCTCCATACGTACTCCATCAGAGGATTCTCTTCTGTTCTCTAACAACCCTCATCACCAACTTTCATTCTTTTGGCTCATTTTGAGAGAGCAGAGAAACCCTGTTCTGTTCCATCTGGTTGAGTTTGTCTTTCAACCTTTGGTGTGTCACATATATGAACCAGAAGTTGCAGTTCCACCCCGAAAAAAGAACGATTCGTCATGCCATTCGGGTTGGTCTCGGCGTGGAACAAGCGTCGGAGAAGCAAGTCTCAGGATCACTTGGACCCTTGTAAGAGCTACTTCTCCTGTTTGTTTCCATTAGTTACATTACTAATACAAGCCATCTTATTGTTATGAACATTTGCCTAACATGGTTCAAGGGGTCTACAAACCTGTGGAGCTTTGGAAACTAGAAGAACATGCACCCCGAGCCAACAAAAGACGCTATGGATCAACGGTCTTCACGTTGAGAGAGATGGAAGAGGCTACCAACTTCTTCAGCGACAGTTACCTGCTCGGCGAAGGAGGATTCGGCCGAGTTTACAAGGGCACTCTGCGTTCTGGAGAGGTAACAAAAGAACACAACAACTTCACATTACATAAAATAGACTATGTTCCAAATTCTAATGGGCTAATTTTCAAAATAGGTTGTGGCAATCAAGAAAATGGAGGTGCCATCATTTAAAGAAGCTCAGGGGGAGAGAGAATTCCGGGTGGAGGTCGATATCCTGAGTAGACTGGACCACCGGAACCTGGTTTCGCTGATTGGATACTGCGCTGATGGGAAGCACAGGTTTCTGGTGTACGAGTATCTGAAGAATGGCAATCTACAAGATCACCTAGATGGTAGGCAACCACTTCGAATAGGAGAAGCAAAGATGGATTGGCCGTCGAGGCTAAAAGTGGCCATTGGAGCAGCTAGAGGACTTGCTTACCTCCATTCAAGTTCTGATGTTGGTATACCAATTCTTCACAGGGATTTTAAATCCACCAACATTCTTCTTAGTGACAATTATGAAGCAAAGGTAGACAAGCGAGCCTCTTACTTGAGTCATCTTTACCATAAAACCAGTGTTTTATGCAGCTTACTTCATGGTGTAAAATGCTTCCAGATCTCTGATTTTGGGCTCGCGAAGTTGATGCCGGAAGGCCAGGAGACACACATGACTGCCATGGTTCTCGGAACATTTGGCTATTTTGACCCCGAGTATACATCGGTAAGCATCTAGATAAATAACAACTAACAGTCACTGAGACATCTCGTCAAGTAATAATGAAACATTGTTCACTCTCCATCTGACAGACAGGAAAGCTAACTTTACAAAGTGATGTCTATGCATTTGGAGTGGTTCTTCTCGAGCTTTTAACAGGTCGTAGAGCTGTGAACCTAACCAAAGGGCCCAATGATCAGAACCTTGTACTGCAGGTACAAATGAGTTCTTCTTTAGCCTTTCGACAGATTCTACAATCGATGATCGATTGAATGTAGACGCAAATGAGATATCTTTTTGTGTTTCAGGTGAGACACTTGTTGGCTGATAAAAAGAAACTGAGAAAGGTGATTGATCCGGAGCTCAGTCGGAGTACTTATTCAATGGAGTCCATAGCCATGTTTGCAGACCTGGCATCTCGCTGTGTCCGCATTGAAAGCATTGAAAGGCCTACCATGATTGAATGTGTTAAACAACTCCAAGTGATTATTTATACCAACTCGAAATCCCTGGGAGTAACAATTCCTACATTCCAAATGTTCTAATATATACTCTGATGAATTATATGCAGATTTGAAAATCTGTTAATGAAAAGGACTTTCTCCTTTCCAGTTGATTATAAAAATTTTGCAAGATCAACTACTTTGGTCACTCGAGTTGAATTTCTGTCATCAAACTCCATTGATTTCTCTATATGAAATCCAATAGCAGCTTGTATTAAAATTGTTGTAGTGCGTAGCATTTCAGAATTGTTCTAAGTTCTAACAGCCAACATTTCATCAAATGAAGACAGGAACAGTACTGCAGAAATGCAATGGAAGCTCAGTCCTACACTCGGAACATAGCTATATCTTCTGGTATGTAGATTTTATAAATGGTATCTTCGTTTTGCAATCATTATCGAGTTAAACAGCTCGAATGTAGATTCTATTGCTAGGTACAGATATATCCTAGACTCACATAGTTTTGCTTGTCTTCCCCTCTGCTCTAAAGATCTATGACTATAGGCACATCTCAAGTTTGTCCATCTCCTTAACCTTCTCCCACGGCATTTACCCAAAGATACAACAATCAATCTTTCAATCTTCTTTCTTGAAGTGGTGAGGAGGGAGATAGGAATCTTTTGAGTATGGTCAATGACAAGAACCATCGATGTTACCAGCTAAAGAGTTGGTAACAGAACTAATTCAGAACGCGAGCTGGAAGATAATGCACCATCAAACTTACTGCAGAGCCATAAAAGAATCTAGGGAATGATCACCTCAAGTTCAACGTTGCTCAAATCTGATAGGGAGAAACCTGGAATATAGCCCAGAAATATCATGAGAAAACCACAATTACGGATGATTTTGGGTAGATATGCAACATTCGAGAGTCAGAAAGCAGGAGAATTACGAGAGTTCAACAAGTTGAATCATGGGTTAAGTTCAGATTACCCGTCATGACGAGAGTTCAACATTAGAAGTCGAAGTCTCAGGCTCGAAAGATTCTACTGCCAGTATCTTGCGCATCAAATATTTGCGTCTCTGCAGCAGCAGCAGGACCAATATACTGTCTGTCTTAACGGCCGTGTAGCCTGCTTTCGTATACATGGATAATGGAGCTGAATCAATCATTCGACAGTGCAAGTACACCTCCCTGACCTGAGTCATCTGAGAAATCAGCTCCTCGCTCGCCTTGAGAAGATTCCAGCCTATCCCCTTCCTGAAAGTTATGTGAAGATTCTAGCAATCAAGATCTGTGATACAAACGGGTTTTGTCAATGAGCAAAGTCCAATCGAGGAGAACCTCAGGATAAGAATCAACCTTATCTCATCATGAACTTTGAGTTCTTTCTTGGCAATATCGCTAGCCTCCTTCTAAATGCTCATAGAGAGACATTCCAAACCAAAGTTCTTACATTTTCCACACTCGTAGCAACTCAATACATCAAAAAATGGGAATCTCAACTTAAAGAACAGAACTTTCCATTAGGAATAATAGGAGAATGATGGAACATCAAATAGTGGTTCAGCAATGCGGCCTACACCCGAAGTATATAAAACAGGCATGTCAAAAGGCAACAAGCCACTATCCGGAGCCTCATAAACATAGGCTTTGTGTGATATTAGACCCGAAAAACCTACTAAATTGGAGTGAATTCGAGATAAATCCAAAACAAAAACCGAGAAGGCCGTGATTGATGAAGAGGTCACAAGATTACCTGCGGAGAGACTCCTTCACGGACATGTTACAAATGTAAGGACAGTCCTGGGGAGGACTAGGCGATGGAGCAGAAGAAATAAACGCTTTCTTATTCAAATACACCTCCAATGTCCCAGCCAACTCCTCCTTACCCACTTCTTCCGCACCTTTCTCCTCCTCCTCCTCGTCCCCCTTATAGTACGCAACAAGAACAACAGAATGCGGCAACAACTCCCTCCTCTCAACCAAGTACTCCTTAACGAAATACTTCAACAAACGCACGTACCCGGCATTCGAACGAAGCAGCATCGACTCTGCGAACGACTCGGACAACAACCCAACAATAGCTTCCATCTCGTCCTGCCTCATCACACGGACCCACATCGACCCGGCTGCCAGCTTCCTCCTAAAGCTGAAATCTTGGAGGGTCTTGAGGCTGTGGAGGTCCTCGTTGGTCAGGAACTTGCCAGTCTTGAACGTGTCCTCGAGGTTGGTGTAGATGGCGGAGGCTGACGTGGCGGAGGGAGAGGAGGAGAAGGACTTGAAGGAGAGGCGAGATGGGTTTGGGAGGTGTAGAAGAGAGAACTTCTTCGGGGTTGACGCGGGAATTGTGAGAGGGTCTGAGGAGAAGGAGAGGGTTAGAGAGAAGGAGAGTGAAGTAGCCATTGTTGGTGAAGTTGGTTTCTTGTTCTTCGTTTTTAAGGATGAGGAGGAAGTTCGTGGCTAGTCCGTTGCCTGATAGAGGACGAGAGAGAGAGAGAGAGAGAGAGAGAGAGACTCTTGGAACAGAAGTTGTTGGTTGGGTTCGGATTGGATGGATATCTTGTTGTTGTTGTTGGTTTCTGACGTCGCCGGGAATTGAGAGTTCGTCGACAGAGTTTAAGACTATCCGCTCTTCGCCCCCAATCCATGACATCAGGTGAATCTCACTCTAGTCAAATTTTTAATCACGCTCATGTATCTAATATCTATTTCATTTCATCCACAATTTAATTAATAAACAATTTTCTAATCACACTCATGTATTTATTTTATTTCATCCACAATTAATAGTTTTCTTATTTAATTTTTTTTCTCATTATTATATTATCTAATATTATTTCGAAGACTTGCAATTTTTTTTATAAATATACGTAAATTTAAAATTATGAAATTTTAAGGATATAATTTGCGTGGAAAAAAATATTAAAATTATTTACAATTTCAGCCCACGTGAACGAGAGGGCGTTCTTCCCCGTGCGATAATTTTTTTATGGCGTATGCATTACACGCACCAATCCGAGGCTGGCTAAAAGACGCGAATGTGGATCGTCTTATAAACTATTGAGATTACAATTAGAGTGAGTAGTTTGAACAAAAAATTTAGAACAAATCCGATTGTCCACTTGAAAATTTAAAAAATATTTTAAGTATAGTAAAAATTGTCTAAAGTAATATTGTTAGGACCAGAGAAAATTATCAATTTAGAGAGGTTACTAAATAAAATAATTTTTAAATTACAAAAAAATTATTTTTTCCATATTCAAATCACCAAAAAATGATAAATGAATTATATTTAATTCTTTGACTATGTTTTAAGTATCCAAAAAAATCATTAATAACAATTGCACCTCCAGCCAACAAAAGATGCCACGGATAGTCGAGCTTCACGCTGAGAGAGATGGAAGAGGCTACCAGCTTCTTCAGCGACAGTAACCTGCTCAGCGGAGGAGGATTCGACCAAGTTTACGAAGGCACTCTACGATCCGGAGAAGTAACAAAAGAAGACACTCAAAAACTTCACATTGCATAAAACAAATGATGATCAAATTGATTACTTTTCAATGTACCGGTTGTGGCATTCAAGAAAATGGAGCTCCAATCGTTTAAAGAAGCTCAGGCAAAGAGAACCTCCGAGTGGAGGTTGATATCCTTAGCAGACTCGACCATCGGAACATGGTTTCGCTGATCAGATGTTATGACCCAATTAATTATTGATATTGAAAAGATTTATGAAATGAGAATATATTAAAAGTTTGGAATGAATTTAGAAAAGTTAGAAAAAGCTAATGACCAAAAGAGAAAAGTTAAAAATTTAAAAGGCTAAGTGTCATTTTTTGGTGAGAGCCGTGGAGAAAGGGGAATAATTAATGAGATCAATCATTTATTCTCAAAGGAAGGAAACTGAGACAGAGAGGAAAAGAAGAGAAAAGAAGAGAAAAAGGTGAGAGAAAGAGAAAGAGAAAGAAAACGAGAACGAAAGAACAGCTCGGTAAGTCCTCTTCCTCTCTGATTCAGACTTTGTGGATGTTAAGAAAGTTGTAGAAGACATCAAGATCTTTCTTTTGATATATTATTTGTAGATTTTGGATCAAGGAACCAACGAAAAAAACGTTTTGAATCTAGACATCGTTAAAGAAGCATACAACTGAGGTTGTTGAGGAAGACGTGATTGGTAAGCATATTTAGACTTTGAATTAGAACTTGAAATTTTTACAGCTTATGGAGGACTTTATGATCTTTCTGGTATATTATATATGAGATGTTGATCATGGAGTCGATGGGAATTCAGATTTGAATCAGACCGTCATACAGCTGGAGGTGTTGAAAGAAACATGATCGATAAGTATATTTAGACTTTGAATTGGAACCTGAGATTTTGACAGATCATAAAGGACTCTAAGATCTTTCTAATGGTAGATTATACATATATTGGATCAAGGAATTATCAGGAAAGTCATTTTTAGTGGCTTGATGTTTACTGAGGTCGTTAGTTGAGCGACAGTACAAAGAACGACTTGGTACGTGGACTTACCTTTCGAGATAAAATCTGAAATTTTAACAGATTATAGTAGACTTCAAGACCTTTCCGAAATGGTATTATATGCTTGATTTGGTTGAGGAAAACGTTTTGTACAACTTGTGGAAGTCCAAGCTTCTTTGCTGAGTTATGGATTGAGCGAGTTGAAAGATTGAAGCTAGGTGAGTCGAATTTTGAAAATTTGGGTTAATTATGAGAGTACAAGTTTCTGTGAATGTATTTGGGAGGTTGTTAATGTTATTAGGTTTGCTCTTTTGGCTAGTTGACTGGCAAATTTGAATCTGAGTATCAAGAGACGTTATGTGGAGCGCAGAACTTCTCTTTGTGTGATTTGTGCAACGTGTGATTAGGTAAGGGGATAAGATCTTAGAGTCCTTTACGATCTGTCAAAATCTCAAGTTCCAATTCAAAGTCTAAGTATACTTACCGATCATGTTTCTCTCAACACCTCCAGCTATATGACGGTCTGATTCAAATCTGATTATCCATCGACTCCATGATCAAAATACCATATATAATATACCGTTAGAAAGATCATAAAGTCCTCTATAAGCTGTCAAGATTGCAAGTTCTAATTCGAAGTTTAAATATGCTTACCAATCACGTCTTCCTCAATAACCTCAGCTGTATGCTTCTTTAACGATGTCTGAATTCAAAGCGTTTGTCCCGTTGATTCCTTCATCCAAAATCTACAAATAATATATCAAAAGAAAGATCTTGATGTCCTCTAAACTTTCTTAACATCCATAAAGTCTGAATCAGAGAGGAAGAGGACTTATCGAGCTGTTCTTTCTTTCTCGTTTTCTTTCTCTTTCTCTCACCCTTTTTTCTTCTTTTCCTCTCTCTCTCCGTTTCCTTCCCTTGAGAATAAATGATTGATCTCATTAATCATTCCCCTCCTTAGCTATTTCTCCACGCCTCTCACCAAAAAATGACACCTAACCTTTTAAATTTTTAACTTTTCTCTTTTGGTCCTTAACTTTTTCTAACCTTTCTAAGTTCATTCCAAATTTTTAATAAATTCTCATTTCATAAATCTTTCCAATATCAATAATTAATTAGGTCATAACATCAGATATTGTGCTGATGCGAAGCACAGGTTTCTGGTGTATGAGTATCTGCAGAATGGCAATCTACAAGATCACCTCAAATAGGAGAAAGAAAGATGGATTGGCCAGCGAGGCTAAAAGTGGCCATTGGAACAGCTAGAGGACTTGCTCACCTCCATTCAAGTTCTGATGTTGGCATTCCAATTGTTCACAGGGATTTTAAATCCACCAAAATTCTTCCAAGTGACAATTATGAAGCAAAGGTAACAAGCAAGCCTCTTCAACAACTACATTAATTTCCTTCCAAAAGGTTCTTTTACAGCAAGTACTCCAAACATTTTACCATAAAATCAGTGTTTTATGCAGCTAACTTTGCAGTTTAAAATGCTTCCAGATTTTTGATTTTGGACTAGCAAAATTGATGCCAGAAGGCCAGGAAACACACATGACTTCCATGGTTCTCAGAACATTTGGCCATTTTGAGTCAATGTACATCGGTGAGCATCTTGATCGATAACAAGTAACATTCGAAAACTGGCATTTTTCGAGATAACATGACGCACTAAGAAGCTAAAGCATGCTGAAATACATTCAAGCAGCTAAAAAGTAACTACACAGCAAACACAATTCGCTGAGACATCTTAATTTTCTCTGTATCTGACAGACAGGAAAGCTAACTTTGCAAAAATATGTATATTCATTTGGAGTGGGTTCTTCTCGAGCTTTTAACAGGTCGTAGATCCGTGAACTTAACCAAAGGGCTAAGCGACCAGAACCTTGTACTGCAGGTACATATGAGTTCACTCCTTTGGGCATTCAACAGATTCCACTATTGATGATCAACTGAATGTAGTACGTGAGATATTCTTTTGTGTTTCAGGTAAGACACATGTTGGCTGATAGGAAGAAACTGCGAGAAGTGATTGATCCCGAGCTCAGTCGGAGTACTTATTTAAAGGAATCTATAGCCATGTTTGCAGACCTTGCATCACGCTGTGTCCGCATTGAAAGACCTACCATGATTGTGTGTGTTAAACAACTCCATGTGATTATTTATACCAACTTAAAAGCCTCGAGAGTAAAAATTCCTACATCCAGAATGTTCTAACATGCCCATGAATTTATAAGCAGACTTTGAAAATATGTTAATGAATGTATATCCTATTACTAAGTATAGATCTGTCTCAGAAACACATAGTTTTGCTCGTCACCCCCTCTGCTCTAATGACTATTGACACATCTTTAGTTAGTCCATCTCCTTCACCTTCTCTCACAGCATTTACGCAGAGATACAACCAAATTCTCATGCATATGGCTGACCAACAATCTTCCAATCTTCTTTCTTGAAGTAGCGGACAAGGAGCTACATATCTTTCGAGTACAACCAATGACAAGAATGAATGAAGATAATGCACCATCAAAATCACTGAAGATCCATAAACGAAGATCGCCTCTACTTCAATATTGGTTAAATCTAATAAACAGAAGAAACCTGGAATATCACCCAGTTACAACTTGAGAAAACTGCAATTTCGCATGATTTTGGGCAGACATGAGTTAAGTTCAGCTTACCCTGTCATGACGAGAAGCCAACATCAGAAGAGGAAGTCTCTGGGGCGAAAGATTCATCTACCTACAAGAATCTTGCGCATCAAATATTTGCGCTTCTGCAGCAGCAGCAGGACCAGTATACTGTCTGTCTTAACAGCTTCGTAGCCTGCTTTTGTGAACATGGATAAGGGAGCTGAATCGATCATCGGACAGTGCAAATACACCTCTCTCGCCCGACTCATTTGAGAAATCAGCTCCTCGCTTGCCTTGAGAAGATTCAATCCGATCCCCTTCCTGAAAGTTATATGAAGATTCTAACAATCAAGAATACAAACAGATTTTGCAGATAAGCTAAGTCCACTCATGGAGGACCTCAGGATAAGTAGTCAACCAAATCTCATCATAAAAAATGGGAATCCCAATTTAAAGATTGAAACTTTCCACTAGGAATAGCCTATAATCATTCGAAGTGTAGACGGAGCGAAGCAAAACATGAACAATAAACATCATAACAATAACTGGGGAGTGATCGACAATCAGATATACCTGGTTCAACAATAAAGCCTACAGACAAAGTACATAAAACAGGTATCATGTCATATTAGACCCACAAAACCTACTAACTTAAAGTGAATCCCACAAACCCGCGATTGATCAAGAGAATAAAACAAGATTACCAGCGAAGGGACTCCTTCACGAATATGTTACAGATGTAAGGACAGTCCTGAGGAGGCGTAGGTGATGGTGCGGAAGCAAGAAACGCTATCTTATTCAAATACACCTCCAATTTCCCAGCCAACTCCTCCTTGGCCCCTTCTTCCTCTCCCTTATAGTACGCAACAAGAACAATAGAATGCGGCAACAACTTTCTCCTCTGAACCAAGTACTCCTTAAGAAAGAACTTCCACAACTTCACGAACCTGGGATTCGAACTAAGCCACCTCCACTCTGTAAATGACTCGGACACCAACTCGACAATGGCGTCCATCTCGTCCTGCCTCATCACCCGGACCCACATCGACCCGCCTCCCAGCTCCCTCCTAAAGCTGAAATCTTGGAGGGTCTTGAGGCCGCGGAGCTCCTCGTCAGTCAAGGGCCTCCCAGTTTTGAACGTCTCCTCGAGGTCGGTGTACGTGGCGGAGGAGGAAGAGGAGGAAGATGAGGACTTGAAGGAGAGGCGAGAAGGGTTTTGGAGGCGGAGAAGAGGGAACTTCTTCTGGGTCAGTGTCGGAATTCTGCTGCTGCGGTGGTGAGGGCCTGAGGAGGAGGAGTAGAGGGTTAGAGAGAAGGAGACCGAAGTTGCCATTGTTGGTGAAATTGGTTTCTTGTTCTTTTGCAGGAAAAGAAGAGAGGAAGAGAAGTGATTATTGGAACAGAAGTTGGATTAGGCTTTGGAGGAGGATTATCTTGTTGTTTGGTTTGGTTTGGTATCGTCGTCGTCTACTATCAGCTTTCTGATAGAAATTGTTTTTAGGGATAATTGTCCTAAGACACCTCAGTTCGAGAAAATTCGTGTTCTAACCTCTTTATTTTTTTTATTATCATTCAAACTTTAAAGTTTGTGAAAATTATATATTTTAATCCCTCTCGCCGAAATGCGACGATTTCTCTGACAAAATTGGACCTAAGATTAACAAAATAATATTTTCTTTAAAAAAAAATTAAACACATTCGAAGAGTTGAATGATAATAAAAAAAAAATAAAGGGGCTGAAATATGAATTTCCGCAAACCCGAGATAACTGTGGACAATTATCCTTTGTGTTTTTTTTTTTTGCATGCATAAATATAAAAAAGTCGAATTAACATCACAATTACCACTGCACCACTAAAAAAACAACATGCGTTGCACCACCAAATGCATCTTGAATTTGATCATCTGCGGTACTCACTCGTCAGTCCTAGGAGGAGGGGAAGAGGTACAAGCTTTCCCGGAATGGAAGGGGCGGGGAATCCCCACAAGGGAGCAGTGGTGATTGCTGCGAACATTTACAGCAGTGAACTTGCTGCCGGTAGGAGCAGAAGCATCAGAACAGCCTGTGTCTGAGTCGTCGTCCCCGGCCGCGCATGACGGAGTCGCCCTCGAATTCGAACACTAGGAAATAAATGATTCTCATCGGAAATGTTCACCATTCGTGTAACACCTATAAGAGCTTGCTCCGCCGTAGAAACATGGAGAATTATTTTGCTGTCAGGATATCCCAATAACGAAGTCAGTACAATCAGGGTCATCCCAGAGCGGTTCCTCTTCGAGAGGGGGGCCCGGGGGAGGATCAAGGTGCGTCCAGGATTCCCCGTTATTAAGAAGCTGTAGGAAGCTGCATGTACCAATCATCGTCATCATGATCATAGCAAAGTGCGTAGAGGTTACCTCTCATGGAGATGAGCCGTGGTAAGGTATGGAATGGGTGAGATGGTTCCCGTGATCCACTCAGCCAACTCCGAACCGCGGGCGAAGTCACAAATCCACGTAGATCTCGGAAACGACATAGGCAAGGGAACCCGCGATGGCGGCTCCGCGATATTGATATCTTGCTCTCGAGAAAAGTCCATAATAACTGCTAGTCTCCATGCTTTCACTAATTTTTTTTAGGAAGAGTGTCATCTTACCCATACGTTCATTCTAACCCAAAATACCCAGACACTTCCATCATACCCACAGCGATGTCAATTTCTCTAACAATGTTAGTTTAAATATTCTTACATTTAAAGCGAATGCCTCTTGATTTCAATTCGAAGTTGCATCTTGGCTTGCATGTTGAGTTGTTGTAGTTCTCTGCCATGTCTGCTGAGTTGAATTTTGAATGTTTCTTGCCTTATTTTATGTTGTAATAGTTCCTTGCTGTCGATGAGCCTCATGTTATGTTTAAATGACTGGAGCTATTGTCAATATGAACAAGAAAATATAACAGACAGATCCCATTACATTTGTCCGGACATTCGTAGTGCCTCAGGGGGTCGAACCAAGTATTGAAACTTCATAGGACAAATTCTGCCATTATTATACGAATCTTGGTAATGTTGGGTCTCCGACAAGATAAGGGGTGAGTCTAAACCCTATCTTGACTGAGATCTTACTCATAATTTATTTCCCACCACAATTACACTTATATTAAACTTCAGTTTATGTAGATTTATATATTGTGTGTACAATTTCCTTCAAATTGAAGGCCTTAAAAGGAGGCCCAAATTACTGAATTAGGCAAATCCTTATGGGCTAAGAGCCTAAGACTGCAGAAGCAAAATCTGATGGGTTTTTGCCCCGAGTCATTGGGCCTTGATTGACCCAAAACGATAGGAAGGAGCAACGACACTTCATGGGCAAGTAGGGACAACAAATTTAGCCTAGGATTCTCCTCGAGCCAGAAACATGAGAGATATAATGATATATAGGCCAGAAACGTGGCTCCACATCGCAGGTCTTCACTTTTGAGTAATCATATTAAGATATAAAATATAATGAGTAGCTCGCAATTTTGTTTGATTTTGCCATAATCCCTCTCTGCTAACTAACAATATTTAAATAATTAATCTTCCTAAAATCTAGGAGAGAAATTGTTAACTTTGTAAACTTCACAATAATTACAATAAAATACCAAATTTTGAAAGTTGAGTATACCAAATTATATTATCACAAAATTTAAAGCATGCTAAGTGAAGCATTGTGCTTTTAGTTTACAATTACATCCTTTTTAATTCCCCCCATCAATTGGAAACGACAACCAAAATGAGGAAAAGGGAACTTCGAATCACAAAAATTAATTGGATACATTTCTACATGCCAAAAGAATAGTCCAAGAAAATGTCATAATCAACATGGGACCTAGGCACCAACTGGTCTTTCTTTTATTTCCTTTTTCCCTACCTTGTCTCCTCTCATTTGGTCCCTCTTCATGAGTAGGGAAATAGCAACCACTAAATAATTTGGACAGATATTCCAATTGGACATTGTGCAATTTACTATGTCCCCCATCTCTTCATCACATCGAGCAAGATCTCGTTCCACGTATCAATAGGCCCCGGGAGGCACCAATGCACGCAATCGTTCTGAACCCGGTCCTTCGCCCCGTCGGCGAATGGGAACGGGTGCATATACGGGCCAGGGTGACCGTCCGGCCTCAGCAACGACAACTTGGTCACGTCCAGTGCCTCTAATCTAACATTACCGACCGACCGGCCAGTCTCGATCAGCTTCCCCTTTGCACGTTCCACCTCACTGACCTCAATTTCCCTCATCTCAGCATCCATACCTCCCAGCATTTTCTCTCCCTCCCTATACGGCTCAATCTTGTTACAAGCACCGAACTTGTCCCACTCGCCCTCGAAATGGGCGGGCGAGAAAGTGGTCAATATCACATTAATCCGACTCCCTCCTCCACCTCCTCGCCTAGCGATGACAGCCTCGAAACTGGTCCTCACTGCCTTCCTCAGGACATCGTAGAACCCGATTTCCGTGTAATTAAGACCGGGGCAGTAATGGCAACCTAGTACAACATTTTCCCTCTCGTAATAAACAGCTGGATGCAAGAACCAGTGTCCAACAGACATTACCACCATATCAATGGACCCCAGATCACCAGCCCACCTCTCATCAACATAATCCAGGTACAGTTCATTATGATCAGGGCCAGCATCTGTCTTCTCCACACCTTTGACCAAGAAAGGAGACCAATACACAGAGACAGTAACATTGTGTGACCCAAAATGCCACCTCCTAAATCTCTTCTCTTCACCATCAGAATACACAAGCTGAGGGTCCGAGATGGTGGCCAACATGCAAAGGAGGGACTCCAGCTGGTTCCTGGCCATTGAATCTCCGACAAAAGCTAAGTGCTTGTGTTTTAAAAGCTGGAGGAACATCGAGGGGTCAAACCTGTCGGGAAAAAAAGTTAGAAATCTTAGTTGAAAACACCAAAAGATATCGTGCATTAACATTCAAACTTGGTTTGTTTTGTAATTTCTTTTTGAAAAGTAGTACTAGTAGGGCAATTGGCATCTACAAAGAAAATCCAATACTTATATTAACTAAAATTGAGAAAATAAGTGCTACTAAACTTAAGAAAATAACAATAATGATGATAGGAGAAAGAACTATTTCACCTCGAGAGATTGCACTGGCTTGGCTTCCACCTCCAGTAGAGAAAACCCATGTCAGGTCTCCCATGGAGGACACAGTTCTGGCCCTTCTTGATGGTCCCACAGGTTGTCCCATTGTAAAGTGGGCCCCTCTTGTCTGGGACCCAGCTACCATTGGTGTAGTCATCACAGAACTCCACCTCTTCCTCTGCAAACAAACAAAGATAACGCATATAAATGAAAACCAATCACAAAGATGCAAAGTTTAGTGCTTCAAAAGCCAACGTGAACTTGGTTACCTAGAGCAACAGAAGAAGGAGAAGAAGAAGAAGAAAGAGGAGGAAGTGGGTGAGGGTAGAAGTGCAAGCGGATTAAGACTAAAGGTAGAGTGAAGAAGAGTAAGTAAGGGAGGAGTCTGTGGAGCTTCTTGGTGATGGTTGAAGTAGCGAAAGGGTGGTGGTGATGGTGGTCTTTAACGGAGCCCATATTAAGTAATTATATTTTCTTCTTCCTTTCTTCGTCTTCTTCGTTTTTTCTTGGTCTCCCCACCTTTTGTTTTTCTTCTTTCGTCCTTGTCGCTAGTAGAGAAGCTAGCTTAGTGACCGCAGATGATGCTACTGTGGAGGTGGTGGGGTTGCCATGTGTTGAGAGATAGAGAGAGAGAGAGGAGATAGAGAAGTGGTTAAGGTGTTGGTGGGTGGCCAACTAATAATTAGTGGTGCATAGTGTCTAGTATGTACTAAATTGAATTAATTAATTAATTTAGATTTAAAGTTAAGATTTTTAAATATAATAAATTTTTTAAGTATTTAATAATATAAGGCTTCGAATTTTAAGTTAAATTACAACAAGACAATTATTGATTGATTTAAGTTCTTGTTGTTGGTTGTGTCTAACTAATAATTTTGCATTGTTTATTTGGATACTTTGAGTCATGTTTGTTCGGACTTAATCTCAGATTTTGAATTTAAAACTTAATATATTAGTCCTTAAATATTTGTTTAATTTTTTTATTATTAAAATATCAAAATTTGAACTAACAAACACAATGATTACTGGGTGCTTATATGAATTCATAGTGTAGTTTTTCTTAATTAAGAAACCATAGTAGAAACACCACATCTAGTTGATTGCTACCGGATTCTTGTATGAACCGAATATTTTTCTCAATTAATCAGTTGTCTTGAATTGAATTTCTTAATGCAACCCCATTAAAATTTCACATTTTTTTAAAGCTCCTTTAATAATATTGTATGTTTTAATTTTTTTTTAAATAATTTTTTTTCATGAACCAAGATTTGAACATTTAACCTCATACATATTTATATTTTTTTTATCATTGTACTAAGAATTCGTTGGATATTGTATGTTTAAACTTATGTTACATAGAAAAATGTATAGGATAATTTGAAATGAAGAATAACAACAACAAAAAAATAATTTCCCCGCATCGTGATCCGCGGTATGCTCTTATCGTGTTATGCATCATGTGATCAAACTTTTTTGCCGGTCAGAGCATGTGATCCTACTTAATTAATCCATTGTCCCTCCGATCGGTGAGGGCAAATATTAGCGATCAAGTTCCCTGGTTGTTCTTTTCATTGATATGTTGGTCGTTTGTTATTTTTAGTGTACATGGATTCTCTTATAGGAAAATTTTGCTGAAATTTGTTATCAATTTTACGACAGAAAAAAATTATACATTGTTGAATTTTGTATAAATAAAAGATCTTTAAGTTCTACTAGTATCAACCTCGTTAAAATGAACGGGTCAAGCGATCCGTTGAAATTTGGAATGTCAAAAAATACATTTTGTTTGGTAGAACTGTAAAAATACGTTATCAGTGAAGCATTATCAATATGCAACATCATAAAGTCATACGCTAACAACTATTAACCAAGTCAATTTTTAATATAATATTATAATTTTCATGCGTCTATTTTTTTTGGGGGAATTTTTATAGGTTTATTGGGTTGAGGGGTACAACTGTATTGATGATGTACAAACATTGTAGGAGACAACTTGGGGCAAAAGCCGGATCTGAGCCTGGATTAAATATCTTCAATAGAAAGACTGTATTAAATAATATACATTAAGTTTATTTTTTTTATACCAGATATTTACAAGTGTAGTGACACGTCTCTTTTATTAGGATTTTAATTGGTCAACATTTTGTGAAGGGTCACAATTTCCGAAAAAATGTAATTGAAGTACATCCGTTGAAAAAAACATAAACAGTGAAAACTTAGATGAAATGAATAAATAGTTATTTTAATTTGGATTCAATATCGCACGTTGGAATAATTGATAACTCATCAACACTAGGAGTTGTCACTATAAAGTATACCCAATTCTGATTAGCTATACCGCATATATTTTTCTCAAGTAGACTGGAACAGGTAACCATGATGTTTGATCAAAATGGTCGGTCACTATACTTTTTTTTCAATTTCCAATTGTCAACCAATTAATATATCGAAGAGTTGTTACGATAAATATTTTGGCGTATTCTCCATTTGAACATTTTTTATGCAATAAGTTTTCCCGTCTTAAGGAAAATTATAGTGTTATAAAAAATAACTTCATTTAAATAATGTAGTTTTGCAATTTTTATTATAATGTTATGCAGTTTCGAACTTGTAAAAATTCATTTATGCGACAAAATTTTCTAAATTTGACACTTTTAGTGACAAATTCTTAACAAAAATTAATGTAGTCTAAGTTTGACATTTACATTGTTTTCCACATCAGCATTACATCACGTCACATTTTTCTATGGTGACGTGGAGCATCGAGCCAATATGAAGAGCTCATTTCGTTATCGAGGCGATGCGTCGGATGGAGCGTAATTGGACCGGCTAAGTCGAGAACTAAGCATGCTCTGGAATAAAGATTCAAAGATAAGCATACGAGCTTCCGAATTTGGGTACTGGGTCGAATCAAAGGCCCAATAAGGGGTTGAACGATTCAGCCCAAGAGAAAAATCTAGATGGCTACATTTTTTTTTCCTTATTTTTTCTGGTGTCTCTTAAACCAAAAAGAATTGTGCTCATGACCCTCAATTAAACTGTTAAATAAATAAATATTAAATTAATCAATCAGCAACATTTCTGCTATGAACCTAAGAATTATGAAAAAGAAAACAAACGAGTCTCACTTGGGGCTAGAACGTCCGATATAAAGTTGGGCCGAAACAAGCCCAGCCCAGAAAACGCATAAAAGAAAGGGACAAGGGAAGGTTGAGCTGAGAAGTGTGTCGGAATAATGGAAGGAAGCAGCGGGGAGGAGTTCGCGGTGGGGTGCTTGCTGACGGTTAAGACGACCTTCGGGGAGGAGTTCGACGGCCACGTCATCGCCTTCGACCGCCCCTCCAACATCCTCCTCCTCCATATCCTTTTTTTCCTCTCTCTCTTCTATTTTTTCCTTTCTTTTAGGTTTTTTTTTCTGTATGTTCTGTTGGTGTTGATGCGGTTGGTGGTGAGGGTTTTCGTTAACTCCCATTGCACAAGAGGGTTCGAAAGCCGGGCCGAGGCGGAACCTGAGGTTCCTGAAGGCTAATTACATCAAGGAGTTCACCCTCCTTGCTCAGGCCGAGGACCCGCTCGACGTGTCCAGGTGTTTCGTTGATCTCAACGGGATCCAGTCCCGCGAGGACTTGGCTTTGAGGTTGTTGTTCCTGCTCTTTTTGGGTTTTTTTTTTCGTGCTGATTTATTTTATTTTTATGGGAATTGAGGAGATTGTGTGTTGGTTGGTGGTTTGTGTTTTTGGCAGGCAGGCGGAGAGCGAGGCTGGGAGGATTGGAGTTGGTGTCACGCCCGAGGCGCAGAACATTTTCGACGCCTTGTCCAAGACGTATGTGTACTCTTTCCCCGTCTTGTTTAGGTTTGTGATTAGGTGTATCTAGGGTTGGGAACTAGTTTGGATAGGCGAGATTGATAGGTGGACGGTCTTGGTGGGGCTTCCATTGTCGAGGACTGACTGATCATTCGTCTGGGGTTCAGAAAAATGTAAAGGTTGGATAATTGGAGGAATGGTCTTGATAATTGGAGACTGACTGTATGGATCGGTTGAGTGTTGGTGGATGACAAAATATGGTGGAGCAGATCTGCAGATAGCTCAGTTGAGTGTCGAAAACTAATATTTGGGGATTCTGTTTCTTGGTTGATTGTGGACTTGTTTCGTGTGATGGACGCTGCTTGCCCCTTGAGGACCGTCTCAATGTACAAACCCTGGCAGCCGCTAATTTATGAGGTGGTATGCAGTCGATGAAATTTAGGTCAGCATGGATAGTTAGTCCTTGATACACTAGCTCCGTCCAGTTTTGTTTGCTTTCATATGGGTGGTAAAATTTCTTCATATTAGGTGACTGAATGATTTGGAGAAAAGAAAAGAGCAAAAATGGTTTGCGGTGTATTCACTCATGGAAATTTACTCTTTTTCACTTGAGTATTTGGATAATGCTTTTGTACCCTGCAGAGAATATCCAGCTTTCTATCGGGGTGGGTATGCATGCTCATGTTTTCCTACTATTTCTCAATGTGAGATGCAATTGATCTTAATGTTATTGCATATGTTGATGTCTTCTTCATTTCACATAAGAATTCATTCTAAACTGAAATTATATTTTATTCATGACCTTGAGAACTCTGGTGATTGTCTTGGAGGTCTTGTTTCACTCGTAAGCATTTTTATGTATAGAACTGATATGATCTGCAAAATTCAGGCTTCCAGTGCGCTGGGATAAGACCTCAATTGTTGTGATGAAGGAGGTGCGAGTTACCAGTCCATATCTCCCAGAATGTGTTATCGGAGGAACTCCTGCTGCCAACGATCGTGTGAGAAAAGTGGTGAGTTGTTGTGCAAAAGCAAAGGAATACTTCTTTTTTGCACTTTGATGCTGTAACTGAAAATCTACTTGTTCGTGCATCTGCTCCATTGCAGCTGGAGTTTGAGAGGAAACGGTTGCTCTTGCACTCTCGAGGAACCAGTCAGTAATGCTTGGTGAAACTGATGCTGGTGGATACTGCTGTTTTGAGTTGATTGTTCCAAACCTTTGGGTCAATCATGTGTTCAGAAAACACATTCCCGGGTACTCTTAGCACCTTACCGAGATAATTTTTCCAGCATAAACATGTATCAATTATCATCATGGGTTTTGAATTCTTGCAATGGGTTCCTATTGGAGCCATGAGGATGCCGTTTATCTCGGTGAGACTGACCTGGCTAATCAGGATCACAGCCGTGCCTTCAAAATGTAATCGAGTGAACATCTCATGCTATTTGAAATAGCAGTATCTGGTTTGTAGATTTGATATATGGCCATCTACAAAATGATTGGTACTTTGTTGAGGCTTCTCATTTGGTCTCTTTTAACTTGGTTATGGAGAACCAATTTGCATGATTTGACGCTTTCTTCAAGCTTAGGGCAGCTAGATACCACATGTTTCCTATGTGAATGTGTTTGTAGACTCAGACTCGGAACCAGTTTACTTGTATTTGTCACCGTCGCAGTACCAAGTTTGGTTGACCCGTCTGTTAGCCTGTGGTCTTATTATTATGTCACTAGTCAACCCTCTACGAAGTTACTCAATGATTCCACATTTGCATTTGAATGCAAGAGGAGGAATGTAATTGTGCTTCCATAGTCATTAAGGTCGTAAATGGTCATTAGTTACCAATCTATGATGATTTTCCTGGCTCTTACGAATCTATCCGACCCCGGGACGAAGGAGTTGTTGCAGGTTTTCTTTCCTTGCCTTGTTCCTCTCCTCCATACACCCTTCTAAATCTTCAGTTTAATCCCTTTCTTTTCGGAGTAAATGTAACTTGATCTGTCCTAGAATTCGATTTGACACTAGCAGTAAAAGTTGATATTGACAACTGAATGCACCCCAATGGAAGATCCCAATGCTCAAGGGAATTCTTTAGCCATTAATTTCCATGTCAAGACCTTCTTGGCATTAATCTTGGGCTATGACTTTAGTACCATCATGTGACCGAAAGCTGTCTAAAGCAATGTTTTTTTTCCTGTCGGATCTGAATGTGATCCCAAAGCTACTTTGCGAATAAAAAGCTATGTACGTCAATGGCTGTACAACCAACAAGCTTTTAGAACTCTAGCGAGTATTCAGAGTCGAACGATGTTAGATCCGATTTTAGCATTATACCATTGGCAGGACAGGAAGCAGCTGTTGACTATTGGATGATGCACCTGCCAAAAGGAACTGGGGGGTGTCGCTTTAGGGTAGACCATGGAAAGTTGCTTCGTCATGTGCAACGTTTGGTTTTTTAAAGATCATGTAGATAAAAAGAAGGTGACTGAAATTATCGTTGATTTTGTAACTGGTATCTTCAAATCCAGACTGGATTGGCTGGCCAGACCAGGATTTGGAAGGACGATGGTTCAGTTTCATCTGAATTTTGACCCGACCGAAACCAATTCTGAACCAAGCCTATCTTGCCATTGAAAAAGCACATACTTACATTGGACCAACAGAAAACATAGGGATTGAAATTAAATTGAAATTCCAATGTATCTCCTTTTGCCAAATCTCTGGTCAAGCAATCTACCTTGATCAACAAGTAGAGTATCTCCTTTTTAGGGAAGCAAGTAGAGAGTATCCTCACCCTCCCTTTTATAAATGCTTCACTGTTTCGAGCACTACAAAATGGCTACTATAAATTCAACCTATATTTTATAAGTAATTTAATCTATTGTTTGTAGTTTGAACTATATGATAATTTGATTTTGTAAAACAAAACTCAACCTACCGATTATGAATGCAGCTTGCATCTATATTACTCCTATCCGAAACATTACCAATTTATATACACACTCGGTGATATTTTAATGATGATCTAGCATTCATTTGAATGCTTTGTCGTACTTTAGACAGGGTATATGATCTTTATTCTTCCATTATTTTGTAGGAAATAGCTTTATTCTTTTCTTTTGTAAAAGTTGGACTCGTTTACCGCTTTAATACTCACTCTAATTATGCCTTGGCCCTACGATGGGACTCCAGGGATAAAAAAGGAGGAGATCTCTTTTCTTGTTTTATGAAGTTTGATATATACTTTCATTTTCTCTACAAAATCTGAGGTGGACGTGACCCAACATCCGAAAGTTCAAATTTGTTTCTTTATTTTATAGGGAAAATGAAAGCCCACGACAATATATAATTTCTTTTTTCAATAAATTACAATGCATCAAAATACTATACCATACTAATTTGAAATGTCACTTTTTATAAAATATTATACGTTTTGAGATGGGCTAATCAAATAGTCCTGGTTTGATTCTAAACATCTTCAGGTTCAGGAAAGTATCCTTAACAGTGAAATTTAGAGCAATTTCGAACCCAAAAAAAAAAAACAAAGTTGCCAGCTTTTGAATTACCCAAACCCAATTGGAATAAAAAGAGGTTTGCGGGCTTTTTACACATAGAAAGAGTAGGAAATGGACTAATTCTTTTCGTTCTAGTGGCGAATCAATGGGCGAGCAGAACAATTATTTTTTTTTAAAGGGAGCAGAAGACTAGTTATTGTGCAGTGAGAAAAAGTTCTGTTTTAAAATTCCAGCATAATTCTGATATCCCAACCTAACTTAGTTACTAAGCTAAAAGGACCGTCCAATCCCGAGGCTGGCAGATTATTTGGTATTTGCGTTTAATTCATCCCCTCAAAACAATAACATCTTAGTCAAATTAATATGATAGCATCTTAGTCACGTTCATATCTTATACACAAACGTGACGATATTAAAAATTGTCAAATATTTTGTTTTATTCAGCACAAAATTGTGGCCAAATTTGAAACTTAAAAGTTCAATGACCCTACAGTTTAAGCATAATTGTCTTATCATACTCCAAATTTGATACTTTAATTAAGATGAAATATATTTTTACCAGTTAAATTATGACTTCAATACTAATAAATTAGTTTTAGTATCAAACATGGGTAAAGGTGACGAGGTTTTTTGGGAGAAGCTGCACCTGCTAGACCACTTAAATGCAAGGAAGCTGCTTTACCCAAGTAGAGATATGAATCCGGGCTGTGATTATACAATTATTAATTATGCACCACCCGATTTTTTCATAATTCTTAAATTGAACGAGTTATACAAAGATATCAATATAAAAGTTATTTAAAATGCTTGATTCTGAATAATAAATTTTTTAATAAAATACAATGTCCAGAATTAAAACATGAGAAAAAACCATAAGAAAAAAATCATAGGAGGCAGTGTAACTAACTCGAATTTGGGTCAAGTAAAATCAAATTAATCTACCAATCAATAACCAAAACCCGAGAAAGATTGGAACCCAGATTCCTTTCCCATGCTTTTTGTAGTTTTTTCTTTGTTTTCTATCACCCATTTTTGTGCCTTTTACACCCACTTAGCTTAGTTTTTTTTTTTTTGTAATTTCATTATATCAGACACACATTTAAATATAAACCGACTAATTGAGGGGTTTTAAGCATATATTCTTGGTGCAACTCTCTTTTCCTTTGTTTCTTTCTCTGTTGCATTCTTACAAGCTTTTGCTTTCTTTTTTCTTCTTTGCTTACCACTTTCGCCACTCTGCTTCCATTTGTATTCTTCTAGCTTGGAGTTTAAGCTCACTTTTGTTCATTCTGTGTACTTCTTTTCTTCTAAGCACTAGCTAGCTTTTCGAGTTTTTGTGTACGTTTCAAAGAAGAAGAAGAAGAAGAAGAAGAAGAGGGATGGCAGGAGGAGGAGGAGGAGCCGCGCCGCCGCCAAAGCAGGAGGAGCTTCAGCCTCATCCTGTGAAGGACCAGCTCCCAAATATTGCTTACTGCATCACTAGCCCTCCTCCTTGGCGTCAGTTCTCATTTTCTTTTCTCTGATATCATGTCTAAATCTTCGTATGTTTTTTTGGAAACATAAAATCTTCGCATGCAATTGTCATTTATTGTTATTTTGTTGGACATCCTCGTATATTTGGTCAAACACTAAAAGTATGACGTTCTCAAATCTCGAATTCGATGATCCGGATTTATTGTTATAAATTTAAAATTTGTTGGACATCATAGTTGGTAAGCAAGTGGTTACCAAATGGCAAATTTGATGGCATCAATTATCTTTTTTTATTATCTAAAATCGTATTAAAATCTTCATATATTTCTTTTTCTAAACGTTAATTCGTAAAATGAAGTTGATATCTATTTTTATTTTTGTTGGACATGCTGGTATATTTGGTCAAGTACATTGTACTTGTTGGTCCGGATTTATTGTTATAATTTTGATGGAGTTTTGCTAATAATCCAGCGGAGGCAATTCTACTTGGATTTCAACACTACCTAGTCATGCTGGGGACCACAGTGTTGATACCCACAACTCTAGTTCCCCAGATGGGAGGAGGCAATGTAAGAACTACTACAGCTTTTATGTTGCTAGTCACAAACTTAATTTATTCTTAAACTAATTTTGATCCTTCACATTGCAGGAAGAGAAGGCCAAGATGATTCAGACACTGCTATTCGTTGCCGGACTCAATACGCTGTTCCAGACCATGTTCGGCACTCGTTTGCCTGCTGTCGTAGGCGGATCCTACACCTACACGCCTACCGTGCTGTCGATTGTGTTGGCTGGTCGATACAGCAGCGTTTTGGACCCTCGAGAGGTCGTTAATTCGATACATTTCATTGTCGTCGATTGTATCATCAAAGCATCGAAATACACTTGGCTGATCTTTGAATTGTCCTGCAGAAGTTCGAGAAGATAATGCGAGGGATTCAAGGAGCTCTCATCGTTGCCTCCACTCTCCAGATCGTCCTCGGTTTCAGTGGCCTGTGGCGCAATGTTGCAAGGTTCTTGAGTCCATTATCCGCCATTCCGTTGGTTGCTTTGTCTGGTTTCGGCCTCTATGAGTTTGGTTTCCCGCTGGTATGCATTTGAAACTCCATCCCATATGCCATACTGACTGATCAGGATTGTAACTTGACACCAACTCGCGGCTTCCAGGTCGCAAAATGCATCGAGATTGGACTACCACAGATCATCCTTCTTGTGATATTCTCACAGGTAGGAAGGTTTGGCATCCCTTGTATCTATCATTCTCTTCTTACTACTGAAATTGGTTGTTGATGAGTTTGATCAATCTTTTGCAGTACGTACCGCACATGTTCAAAGGCGAGAGGACCATATTCAATCGCTTTGCGGTGATATTCTCGGTCGTGATCGTATGGATTTATGCTCATCTTCTTACTGTGGGAGGGGCTTATAGGCATTCAGGACCCAAAACCCAACTCAGCTGCAGGACTGATAAAGCTGGCATCATAGGTGCTTCTCCATGGTGAGTCGAGAACTGTCGGCCCTATTAACGGGCATTAATTAACTTTCTTCATAAGACTGTGGTGTGCCTTCTATGCATTTTGATGTTTCTCATTTTCTGCAGGATACGAGTCCCGTACCCGTTCCAATGGGGAGCCCCTACCTTTGACGCTGGAGAGTCATTCGCTATGATGGCTGCTTCATTCGTCGCACTTGTGGAGGTTGCTAACTTTTTCATTAAGATCCAAATGCATCCTTTTAGAATCAGCGGACATATAATAAACCAACATTGGCCCTGTCAGGAATCTAATTCCTTTAATTTCTGTTAATAACATAACATTTACTTCCAATGCTGAGCTGATTTGGCTTTCTTGCAAATTAGTCCACTGGCGTCTTCATTGCTGTGGCGAGATATGCGAGTGCAACGCCACTACCACCTTCTGTGCTTAGCCGTGGTGTTGGTTGGCAGGTACCATGTTTCTCATATCCCTTTGCTTGTTTGATGCAAGAAATTGTCAGAACTGTTCTGTGTTCATGATCGTGTACCTCACCTTTATGATGTTAGGGGATTGGAATTCTCTTCTCTGGGATATTTGGAACTGGAACCGGATCATCAGTAGCCGTGTAAGTGAATCTCCGATCCATGTCTGCCACATTTCTACCAACTGATCATATAATTTCATTTCATCACTGGTTAAAATGCAGTGAAAATGCTGGCTTGTTGGCGCTAACACGAGTAGGAAGTAGAAGGGTTGTCCAAATCTCAGCCGGGTTTATGATCTTCTTCTCCATTCTTGGTGAGTTACTGGCTCTTAAAAATGCAGGGTTTTTGTTTCATATACGATATATGTGAATTCTCATAATCGGCCGTGCAACCTGCAGGGAAATTCGGGGCTGTCTTCGC
Source organism: Hypericum perforatum (assembly GCA_012979155.1). Taxonomy (NCBI): domain Eukaryota; kingdom Viridiplantae; phylum Streptophyta; class Magnoliopsida; order Malpighiales; family Hypericaceae; genus Hypericum; species Hypericum perforatum. The sequence goes on along the minus strand of SOPF01028948.1, from coordinate 206,310 downwards.
CTCAATCCCGGCTCCAATTGTTGCTGCTCTTTACTGCCTCTTCTTTGCTTATGTTGGTAAGAACAAGCAACCATTACTGTGATACATGGATCACAAATGAGCAGGATCAACCAAGCTAATCCCGGTTTTGTTCGATGTCTGCAGGTGCAGGAGGCCTCACCTTGCTGCAATTCTGCAACTTGAACAGCTTCAGGGTAAAGTTTATACTTGGTTTCTCTTTCTTCATGGGATTATCTATCCCTCAGTACTTCAACGAATACACCGCGGTCAACGGCTATGGTCCAGTACATACAGGCGCGAGATGGGTATATAACAACACTTGCACCAAGCCCCTTGTTTATGTTTTTTCCCATCAGAAACGAATGATGAGACAATGTGATACTGTCTTGTTTGCAGTTCAACGACATGATCAACGTGCCATTCTCGTCGGAACCCTTCGTCGCTGGGTTTTTGGCTGTGTTCTTGGATGTCACATTACATAAGAAGGACAGTCAGACGAGGAAGGACAGAGGGATGCATTGGTGGGACAAGTTCAGGTCGTTTAAGACAGACACAAGAAGTGAGGAGTTCTATTCCTTGCCTTTCAATCTCAACAAATTTTTTCCATCAGTGTGAAGTGATCAAGCAATTATGTGTTCTGGATTATAACACGAATCTATCTTTTTGTAGTATCTTATTATGAACTTAAATTTGTAAATGTGATCTTTTTGCGTTTCCTTTCACATAAATTATAGTTAAATCCTGGAGTTGATATGTTTGAAGATTTAAAATCATGTAACGAATACTTTCTGATCGTTATATGAGGTTCTTTACCATTAAGCTTGTACAAGAGCCAGGCCAATGTAAATCAAAGAGACCAACAAAAACTGTAGATCATGTTATCTTAATTTAAACAGAAATCTCGAACTCGAAATAAAGCTAGAATAATTTTTTAACTTGTTAATGGATGTGCTATTTGGTTCAATCGCATATTAATTTATGCCCACCCAAAAAAAAAATCGGATATAAATTCATCCAAGCTCTTGGTAGATTTTATCATTTTAACGCAGTATATAAGGCGAACACTAATTTTCCAAAACAGAAAGAAGACATCGGGCCTGATATATTTGACTTTTTTTCTAACATCCGCACCGACATTGGCTGTCCCGACACTTCAGCCCAAATTAGTACAGGTCACGGCCCACTGAATTAAAGGCCATATTCTCTACGTCGATTTATTTAAGGAGGTTCGTATGAGAAGGGGAGGTTAACCAATCTTAATCATGCCTATCGAAATTTTAATGAATAGAGGAAAAAGTATACCTTTCGCCATCGATTTTTATTGAAATTGACCTTTTGTTAAAGTTTGTCTCCAAAAAAACGCATAATTACGCATAATTAGGACATAATGATCCTTAATTGCCTACATAAAATGAGGCAGCTCTTGTCTTGATGTGATTAATCACGTCACTACTCACTTGTATGACAAAGTCACCAACACGAATTGACTAGTCCGGCTCGGATCCATGAGGTGCACGTGTTGTTGCCTTCTTACCCTATAATTTTGTTATATTTTTTGATGCAAATATTTAATCAATTTACTTATTTAAATTTAAGTTGAATATAACTTTACATTTTGACAAAATATTTTATTCCCAGTTTAAAACTACGAATTTGCGTTAATTAGTCTATATGCTTGGTAATACAAAACCAATAATTCAATTCGTGGGGTTCTTTGATATTGAAGCTTTTTGGCTAAATTGCAAACATTATGATTAGTTGTTGCTAAAAGTTGCAAGAGAAAAAGGTGGAGATTTTGCTTTTGGAATATTGTCCGTGCATGAATTTTGCTACAAACGTCAAGTTGATAGTACATTTCCCTTAATCAATGAATTTGGTCACAGGTAATGTATTGGATTGATTGATGATGCTATCGAATAATTTCTTAATCACAAAGTCTATTTTTAAATTATTTTGTTAGGTATTCGAACATCAAATGAATTATTTAATTCAAATTCGAAATAAATAAAAATTGATAAAATTCTCATCGTAAATATTTATTAATAATGTATTTATAACTAATTATTTAATACCCATAATTCTAAAATTTGGTGTGCTACCATCCACCTCGAGGGTATTCGAGCCTTATTAATTTATTTCTTCGGTGGTGACCTCTTTTTTTGTGTTCTCTCCATTAACAAATGCAACTTTCTCGTAGCATTATTGAGCTTTTTCATTCATTTTTATCACATTTTTTTATACCAACTATTTTTCGAAAATGGATTAGTTCATGTACATATATTTTTCTACAATACCATCCTGAATATCTTAACGATTACTCAGTACATCAGAATAATTTTGCTCAGTTATAATGAATGATATGTTTATATATGTTTGAATAGTTTAACATGAATAGTCTGGTCATCTATATTTCAATAGCTTCTCTCGGATCGTTGCAAATATCTAGATAACTCGTTTATGTATGTTTGAATAGTTTCATGTAATAGTTTGATTAAACATATTAGAATAATTCGTTTATATAATCAAATAGTTCAAATAGTTATGATTAAATAGATTTATTGTATAAAATTACCATGTATATTAATCTTTAAGACTAAAATATGGTCCCAATATTTTCAAACTTCTAAAGGGTCGGAGGAGGTTTTTCACTAACTGTTGTCTTAAAAAATTGTAAAGAAAATTTGAAAAACTGCACCCAAAAAAGATAATAAGAAAAAGCTCCGGCGAGTAATTTAAGAAAATAAACTAGTTAAATCTTAACAAACTCCAATTTACTCTCGCACATTCTTTTGAGTGGTCACCAGTTTACAACTCTAGAATATTCATGGAAATAATTGTTGATAAAATATACAGGTATATCTCTAGTCGTTAATTTTGAAATGGTCGAAATATTGTCTCAGTTTTCGCGCCAGTTTCGTATAATTTTGTCTCTTCCTCGATAATAATACTCCAATTGGGAGTGATTTTTCAAAATGGGGTTCAGACAAAGTAATAAATATTACCAGATTGTTAAAACTTTTCTGGATAACCCTATTATGTTAATACGACTTTTTCTGAAACCCATTTCAGAAAATGGGTCTCCAATTGTAGCTTGATTATTACAAGAAGCATGCCGATATCATTTCTCGTGGAGCTCATAACCTAATTTAATCATATCATCTGAAGAGTAGCCATTATTAGTATTATTATTCTTGAAGTGTATGATATACCACTAGTCATGATTAATGTGATGATCGCAATAATAATCGACAGATATAATATTTTTTTATTCAGAGTCAAGTAAAACTGGATCTTATTTAGAAATTTTGCGTAATAATTTTTTAGTTATAAGACTCAACTTAAGGCGTCTTTAAAAAGTCCAAGTGTTTTCTGATCCCTCTCCGTGATGGGATCGGCAGAACGTTCACCCCAACTAATCTATGATTCTCTTAATTTTTCTGCGTTTCATAAAATTAAATAAAGATAAGGTACGTGACTAGAAGCAAATATGGATAACATTTTAGAAAAAAATCAAAAACTCTAGTTGGGTAAAGTATTTGTAACTTCCTCGTTAAAAGAAAAGGTGTTTATAGAGTCGTCAAAGTTCTCTTTTTGTGGTGCGTCTTTCACTTAAAAGTAATAATTGAATTATTATGTATTTCACAAATCTATTACTACATGTTACAAATATAAAGAAATCATGTGGAAGATAATGAACACCCTCTTTTTGGAGCACTTCCACAGATTTTATTCTTATTCATTTCCTTAGTTTTGTTTCTCTGATGAGTGGGATACTAATCAGATAAAGTTGTTTCTAAAGATGCTCCATTATCATGTTTAAGGATCATGTAAATGCTCCATTTAAGAGAAAAGAATATGCCAACAAAGAAATATTTAATAACAACTTCTTACACTGAGCCTCAAATTGTTTACAGCTCATCGGTTCGAATTTGTAAACATGGCTACATTAGATTTGTTGTACCGTACTTTTAGGTTACGTTGATATAACTTTTATAAAAGATGGGAAACATCACTTTTCTAAAAGATGGGGAAAATCACTAACGATATACGATCTGATCTCGTACGAAAAACAAACTAAACCTTATTTATGTAACACCCAAAAGATGAGGAATGTTGGTTTAATTATCAGCCTATAATTATGGGTTCATAATTATGTTAAATTACACCCATATTTTGATCATGAGTTAGATTTCCACATGGCCCAAGACCACATGTTTTTTTTTGGCTAACTTGATGTGGGCTTTATGCCATCTCATTTTCTTAGATGACAAAATTAATCGTAGTAGTTTTGCCATGACAAAGTTACTCACATTAGTTTGCCACTTGGATAGCGTTGTTGACATAGGAGTAAAGGGATTCTCCCAGTAAAAAGAGAAGAGGTGGTGCTAAAAAGAGGATAACCATAAAAATGAAGACATTTATCCAAAATTACAAAGATAATAAAAGTTTCAATTTTGATTCATGTAATTTTCTTAATCACATTTTGGAGCAGGTCAAATTCCTGAAAATTGTTCTCGACTTTGACTTATTGTAAGCGAGAACTGACTGGGAACAAAAATTTTATTGCGGTCTCGGATAATTCACGCTTCAACAAGTAAGTGTGTTTATAATTTAATGTATTTTTTATTAATTAATCTAAGATTTAGATTATATGATTATGATCTATTATATAAAAACCTTCAAGGAAAACCATTTTTCTTCTGCACTTATCTTTGTTTCGAATTGTTTCGTACATTCTCCGAGCCTATTTAGGCAATACGTTTACCTTATGCCATTGTCACAAAAATACGATCTTAAATCTAAATCTTTTTCTTTTAATCTGATATGCCATAACCCACATATTTCACTTAAACCTTTGACCTTTTAAAGTCAATGGTCCGACATTCACAACTTAATATTCTTCCTTATCCAACCAATATCGTTTCCATTAATTTCCCTAAGGCCGCGAATATAATTAAGTGGTTTGGCTGTTTATTGCATATAAATTTACACGTGTCATCTTTTCTCCGAGTAATGCAAATATTTTTATTTTAAGTTGGATTATCTTGCCGCTAAGCCTAGTGACGTGGAATTCCATCAAAGTGAAACTCGTGCGCATATTTTTGGACACATCCTTTTGTTTCTTCCCTTCGAAAGGAGAACATGGTGCTCATTACATGTAATGGTGTCTTATTAATTGTCCTTCCGGGTGATCATATAGCTTAAAATAGTATTAGGTTGCATTATTTCGTAACTCATTTATGGAACATGTAATACAAAATCAAATACGTACGAACTTTTGACAATAATTTTAGGACAAATTATTTGCTTAGCCTGTGAGATTTTATTCCTTTTTACTTATAGTTCATGATTTTTTAAAAATAATTTTTTTGACTTTTAAGTTTGGTAAAAATAAATTTTCGGAATCCTTACTTACGTCAATATCTAATTTTTATTTTTGTCATACGAAGAGGCGACGAGGTTTATGAGAAATAATGGACAGGCATACGACGACAACCAGGAGCATTTGAAGAGAGACAGACTTTTTACATAAAAAGAACTCTAAAAATAATTTTACTATAGACAAAAAACTCACTTTGTCCTTATTTTTATTTATATTATTGCTCAAAAACTCAATTTAATCTTTTCAAAAAATAATAGTCATGTTTTGATACGTGTCACATTATACTAAGTAAATTATAGTCTGATTGGTAGTTATAAATATTATAAGTAGAGAATTTGGATGCTTATGAGACCAGGAACGGGTACAGGCTCTACCTAAAACTAGTTGCCCCCACAAGCTACAATCTCAATTAGTGAACATTATAGAGCTTCGATTGTCCACTGCCATATCAGACTTTTCTCGATGAATCTATGTATTGTGGGGACTATTTATAAAATGACTCGCCAGTGATATTTAATATTTTATAAAATTTGAACTTCAAATATTCTTAAATATTTTTAAAAAACTTGGATTAATTTTGTACAGAAATTAAATATAAACAATACTTTTATTTTGGTTGCCTCTCCATGTTCCCCTAATAAGTTGAGGACCCCCTACATTTAAAATGAAGGACAAGTAGCCCCCTGCAAGGGTCACGTAAGCGAATCAAAGTCACTCAGTGACCCCCACTCAATGACAGAGAGAGAATTTGGTTATTGGAAACAAAACTGTAATTAAAATATCCAATTTTAGGTTAACTTCTTGTGGAGTCAATTACAATTTCGCGTATGTGCATATTTACAAAAATTGATATAATTACAAAAATTTATTTAGTTTTGTTGCATCATTTTAAAAAAAAAATTGAGTTGGGATAAGTATGTGGTACTGTTCCTAATATGAATTGATGCGGAAGTCATTGATCAATTTCTTTTATAAATGATAAACGTCAAAAATTATAATTTTATGGTTAGGTAAAATATCTTTTCGTGTTATTTATCAATTGTACTTGCAATATTCTTTTAATTTGGGCGTTGGTTGTGGCATCAAATGAAAAAGTTCATTTGCACCGTGTCGATTTGTTCGGAAGGAGAAAATAAAAAGAGGAGGGGCATGAAATGCGATGAATTCGGTTTAAAATTGAGAATAGAATAAAGTTGGTATGCGACATTCGTAGCATTACACAGTCTAATTTAATATTTTATTTTTGGTTGCGAGTATAATTTAATAGTTTAGTAGGTAGATCTATCTGAAAAAAGTCAAAGATCTTTGGAATACTAATGTCTCTTTCTTAACATAACGATAATTTACGAGGTACATGGCTCATAATCCAATGACTAATTTTTTAATTCTTACCCTAGCATGTTTCTCAAACTATTGTAATCCCAATTTGGTGAGTGTTAGTCATTTTAATGTATGATATTTTGAGTTGAAAACTATTAATTTTATTTTAAAATAACTTCTTCAATGATATTATTTTTCTCATGATCAAATTTATAAAAATTCATTGGGATCATTAACTTTTCCAATGAGGTAATGTTGAAATCTCCGAGCCATTTGGCTTACTTGTGAAGGAAGACGACAACTAAACCGGAATTGTGACTACTGGCCTTTCTCTTCAGTCTTCACATACCACCAAAGCCGGCAGCCGAAACATTTTTTTTTATACAAAAAATAATGCATCTCATTTATTTTACTTCCTTTGTGTCCGTCTTTGTTTTCCATTTTTTATTACTCGTAAATATCAATTAGCCAATGTCTAGCTGGCTCCCAGCCCCAGGCTCCCACGATAAGTAAAAATTTTGTTATTCCAATAGAAATTAGTCAATTACAAATACAGTGAAGAACCGATGGCATTTGTTTCTCTCGAAATGAACAATTATACAAATACTTCAGTCAACTAATTCAATAGTGGTAAACTTTTTTTTGTCAAGTTTGAAAATTTTGATATTTTCATATAATAATCATGTGGAACAATAGTGTTTTAATTTGATAATGTTCATCTAGAAATTAAAGTGACATATTTTTATTTTCATCATTGGCTTGGATATTTGTCTCCAACGCGAATTCGCTCGAAGCAATCAAGGATCACAAGAATTGTCAAATGATCTGGCCTCTGGGTATAGTAGAAGCCGAGGTACAAACTTGTTAGAGAAACCGGATAAGGGCTTGATGTCCTTGTCCATCCAAATTTTTTTCTTCTCCTTTTCCCCTTTTTACAAATTAGAACTTAAATTAGACCAGACCTATATATTTTAATAATAATAATAATAAATGGGAAATTTTATTATATAGCATCTATAATTAATTTTGAAAATACAACATTTTTATACTTATCTATATCAAGTTATTTTTTCGTACTTTGTATTTTGATAAGTGAAATTCATTTATATGTCAATTATTTACATGATGCAAAAATCCTTGAATGCAGAATTCCGTCCTCGGATGTTGCTTCTACAGACTCAGTGAAGTTTATTTATAACATTTTTTTGTTAAGTTTTGGTTAGACTAAGTTTAAGTACCTTTCCAATTCTCCGTTTACTGCATATAACCATTCTGGTGCAACCTCACATCCAACTACATTTTGCATTCTTCTGTTGGGTGAATACCAATAAACTGTCTCTAGGAAGTTTACTAAAACCAATCTTTACTTTGTGGTTCGATGTGGTGGTTAAATCAAATAGTAATCACTAACCGCTGCCAAACGATTCTATAATAAAAATATATTATTTGATATCTGAATAATTAGACCAGACTAATTTATAATTTAGTTCGGTAGAAAATATTCAATACAAATGAAATAAAGGGAAAAGAATCTTTAAGTACCCTGTGGTTTGCAAAAAAATCACTTTAGTACCGTGTGGTAAAGAACCCTTAATTCGAGTCATACCTCACCAATTTTCCATCACTTTGGTCCCAAAATTACAATATTGCCCCTCCCTGAATCAGAACCTAACCAAACCCAATTCAACCGGACCGGACCTATATTCAATTTAATCCAATGGGGCGTAGAAAATAAAATATGACTCGGTTTGAGCTGAAATTTTACAAGAAGAATTCTAAAAATAAGTAGGACATACGAAAAAATTTTCAAAAATTTTAGAGGCCCGAAAGTAATTTTTTTTTCAAAGTGCTGTAACTTCGTAAAATCATATAAAATAGAAAATATATCCAATTAAGTTGAAACTTTTCCCATTGGGAAGAATCCTAAAAATACATACGATTTAAGAAATACATTTTAGGAATTTTAGAGGCACAAAAGTATTTCTTTTATTTTTCGAAGTGCTAAAATTTCGTAAAATTGTATAAAATAGAAAATACATCCAATTGAGTTGAAACTTGTCCCATGAAACCTTAAGAACCTTCAATAAATGTAGGAACTAAAATGCATCCCTAGGACAAGTTTCAACTTAATTGGATGTATTTTCTATTTTATATGATTTTACGAAATTTTAGCATTTTAAAAAATAAAAAAAATACTTCCAAACCTCTGAAATTCTTGAAATTTTTTATGTAATTCGTGTGTATTTTTAGGATGCTTCTTGCAAAATTTCAGCTCAATCCAATTCATATTTTATTTTCTACGCCTTATTGGGTTAAATTGAATATAGGTCTGGTCCGGTTGAATTGGGTTTGGTTAAGTTCTGATTTAGGGAGGGGCAGTATCGTAATTTGGGACCAAAGTGATGGATGATTGGTGAGGTATGACTCGAATTAAGGGTTCTTTACCACAGGGTACTAAAGTGATTTTTTTGCAAACTATAAGGTACTTAAAGATTCTTTTCTCTGAAATAAATGACATCTGGAAACAGTTGACTTTGTCATCGTTGCCCGGCCATGCTACCATCACCTGACGTATCTCCACGTGGCAACCCAACCATCTCCCGAGGTGAAAGCCGGTGCCAACCAATAATATTGTCTAATAAACCCCAAATGATTATTAATTAAATGACGCTATACCATATATATCACATATGCACTCTTCTTCTTCTTAATCAAATTGGTATTCTTACAAACAACCACATCATTAAAACATAAGCAATAACGTCAAATAACATTACTCTAGTGAAAGAACTTAAGAAATAAGAGACGTCAATTTGAATTTAAATCGAACCAATGTTGGGTTAGCTTAGGTAAGTAAGTTAGGACTGACAAGTATTTATATTATTTTAACAAAAAAGTTGTTCTATATTAAGTAAGAGATCTAAATTTCAAAAATTTCAAAATACAATTTTGTTAAATACTTTTCTAATAGTTAGAAATTTTATTAGTTAGACAACTAAAGACGTGTGAAATATTATCAAGTGAAAAAAAACAATCCACTGCACGAGCATTAGCGCTACGAAAACACAATTCAATACTCCTATACTTAACTTTTTTTTTTACTTGAAAAAACAAAGAAGTGTATTTGAATGATTATATTACTAGAATTATATCATCATTCAAACATATTACCGTACTCATTATAATCAGTCTACCCTATGGTTAAAAAACTTAGGTTAGTTGGGACATGAGGAAGGACGGCCTCGGCTTAGGTGGTAATAAGACGATCATGCTTATTTACTACATAATAATAATAATACATGTTAAGGAAGGCGCGGCTATAGAGCGAGCTGTATAGAAAGAGACCGCTGTTTCCCTCACCACCTTCATTTCATCTCTCCTCATCTTTCTGCGTCCTTCCTATAACTATTTCTCTTCTTTCTCTCCTGATCTCACTATTCCTCCAACCTCCATAGCCATAGATGGGCAACTGCCAAGCTATAGATGCAGCTGCTTTAGTGATTCAACACCCAAGTGGGAGTATAGAGAGGCTGTATTGGCCTGTGACGGCCAGCGAGGTGATGAGACTGAACCCCGGCCATTATGTGTCGTTGATCATCCCGCTGCCGGGCTCCGGCGAGGAGGAGAAGAACTCACAAGTCCAAGAGCCTAAGACGGTTCAGTTCACTCGCGTGAAGCTCCTCCGGCCAAGTGATACTCTAGCACTGGGCCACGCTTACAGGCTTGTCACCACCCAAGGTACGTTGTTTGGAATCGAGTATTTTTCGGGTCATATTTTAGAGACGACTCTTCCGATGATATTCTTTTATCTTCGTTGTGGTTGTAGAGGTTATGAAGGTATTGAGAGCGAAGAAGTACGCCAAGGCTAAGAGGCAGAACCCGGAGACGGACGAACCCGAGAGGCAGAGGTCGGACTACCAGGTATAAATTATGTCAGAGATTAACATATTCTTAGTTACGAGTTTCTCTTAATTCTCCCACATGGACGCTAAAACAAATTGTTTCAGGCGGGGAAGCAACGGCCAAGGCCGGTGCCGGCTAATCCGGCGGCCGCGGCGGGGAGGTACAAGTCGTGGCGGCCTTCATTACAGAGCATAATTGAAGCGAGCGGCTGATGGGGACAAAAAGCATGAGCTGAGTAGGTGTGGTTCTCACATGTGACAATAATGAATCTCACGTATTCGGGAGTTCAGTATTGTCAGACTATGTTTAGAGATCGTAGATCCTTGTTAGCTTGGAATCATCTCTTAAGTTGATAAAAAGAAATCTGTATAGCAACAAAGAGAGCAATGGATCTGATCTGACACTATTTTTTAGTTGAAATTAACTATTTTTAATTAGGGAGAGGGGACGGGTTACATATTTTTTTGGTAGGTAAATATGCTTCATTAATAGAAAAAAGGACTAACTAAAGAAAAAATAAAAAATAGTGAACAAATTCATATTTACAATGAACCCCGAATATAATTGAGAACTTAGTCTTGACGAGTACGAAAAAATAAATCAGTTTGGTGGGTTTAATTAAAGAGATCTAAGTTTCATTCCTAGTCTTTGATCAACATTTTTTTAGCCCCCACCTAACTTATTTTCATGGGGAACAACCACGATTCGGTCGGATGGGAACATAGAAAGTAGAAAGAGTTGTTCTTTGGATCGATTTTTAAACATTCAACAACAATGCTACTTTGGACATAATTTCTTGGTTATAATAGAGTGTAAAAAGTCAAAAATCATTAATCAAACAGTCAACAAATTACTCTTGAGGTTCAAGATGAAAGTTATTTAAAAAAAAACATGATCAACATGGGAAGAAATGTGAAAGAAAAAGAAAAAATTTCCCATCTTGAGAAAATAAAGAGACTTTGCATTTACTTCACTGATTCATAGGGTCTTTATTACCATCTCCAACAAAGTGGTTTACCCACGGGCGGTGGTCCCCCAAGCATTAAGCTTCTTCTATAAGACGAGCCCGGAGGGGTGGCGCCTCCTCCACGGTGCATGAGGGCGTCAGGGCGAGGTTGACACGGGCAGCGTTCTTGTCTGTCAACTGGGCATTTCACATTAACGTGTTATATGACGTTTCTGCTTGCGTGACAATTCCCGGTTGGTCTTCGTTAATTTTTTTTTCTTATTTTTTTAGAACAATTATTTTCTATAATGTTTTAACAATTTTATAGAAAAAAATAGTTGACTTTGTACTATTTTATTTGAACAATTTTTTTATATTGTTCATAATTTGGTAAATTATTTTATGTCTAATAATATAATTGATGTGGTTTAACAATTTTTAAATTTTATGTGACCAAAAATTATTTCAGAACTTTATAAATAGAGTCCAATCTCATTTCATTTTTTTTAACCAATTCACAAATTATTCTTTCATCTTTTTATAATTCTCTCATCTTTTTATGATCCTCTCTAGTATAAGTGTTTAGATATGAATTATAATTAGTTTAATTAAAAATATGAGTTTGACATACTTATATAATTTAGTCCAAGTAGTGACTTTTTGACTTCTTATTCTTCATTTTACTCCCACCTCAATAAAAAAATTTCTCATATTCCAAAAAATTAAATGCATAAATCAAAAAAATTCAGGCGAATCTATCAGCGTCAAAAATATTGGCTGCTTAAGGGAAAGACTTATCCCCCGAAGAGGAAGATATTAAGTGCTTGCTATTGTCACAACTTTATGAAATATGAATGGTTCATTTTTTGGTTGATGCACTTTTTTTATTTTAATATAATCTTTTAAATTATTATGTAATACATTCTTAATTTAATATAAATTTTCTATGTCGTCAAATCGTATTTTTATAGTTTGTAATCATATTCAAACTTAATATAATTAATTATATCAAAAATAAGTAGAGTTAATGTAAACACAACACGAATGACGTTTCGAGAATATGAGCGTCGATGATCTAAAAATGAAATGAAGCAATCATTCAATAAATTTTCATGCCATAAATTGATCATGAAGCTCATATTATTACATTATTAGTAGTAAATATAATAAAATCGATCTATTCTATAAAAATAATTGTCAGGATTTACATTATTCAGGTAAGTTCATATTTTAAACTATAAAAAATTATGCGTTAAAAACAATAATTCTAACACGTAACTCCAAAAGCCGTCAATGTGGAACTAAGACATGGCCCCATGGAAATGAATGACCTCTACTTGCTGCTATTCCCGGCAGATGAGGTTTTGAGGGATAACGTTAAAAACCAACCCCTATTCCATGTCTCACTCTCATTCAATACCAATGAACAACCCCGCCCACCCCAATTCATGCATATGGCACCCTATAGAGTGAGTTCAAATTCGGCTATTTTTTTTTTTTGTTGGAAAAATTCGGCTAAAAAATTTTAACAAAGGAAATTGGAATCACGCCATGGAATGGAATCCCATTGGAACTTGACATTGCACGATTTTGGCAATTGTCTTGTTCCATAGGTGCTCCCATGATGCCCTATGATTGATTCGCTGTGCAATGGTCCAAACAAATTGCAACGTCCAACGAAGCAATTGCTCGAGCATTTCCCGGAGAAATCCCATCAGTGCATTAACAAAGATTGGTCCAGCGAGCCATCAAGACAAGGACCACGTGTCACTTCTCAATAAAAATGGACCTGCAAATAATTCGAAGGGAATCCTCACTCCATCAATATGGTTCTTCACAATTATTATCGAGTAAGTTCAAGAGGTAAAAAGTTTGATTATTATTTTAAAAAAATTGATTCAAGACTGGATGACAAAAGTTAACATGTTATTGGTCAATATCGTTTTATAACTTGACATTGATGGAGGTTTCGGCCTTTGGGCGAGCATTTGGGTCTTAAAACCTAGCCCAATTTGATATCCCGGAAGGAATATGCCGTTAAGATGTAGTTATTTAATAGTGAATTGAAACATATCATAATGTATTATTTTAAAAATTAATTAATCACACACATACTTCTTACCTACCAACAAATACTTAAATTTTAAAAAAGACTTATCACTTAAATTAAAGTTTTCAAATTTTAGATACAGCTCTACAATAAGAGAAAATACACCATAAAATGGCCGCCTGAGTTAGGATTATTTTCCGTGAAGCATCCAATTATCTCACAAGGAAAGCTACCTGAAGAAAAATTAGGCCACACATCTTTACCCTAGCGTCAAACAAACGGGGATCCCCTTTCTTCCCCTGGCGATTATATACAGACCCCGCTTCTCCATAACATCTACCATAAGATACAACAGGGTGTCAACTCCCCGGGACCGACTGAACGAGAACTACACGGGTGCACCACGTTGAACGGTTTGGGATCCGGTGACTACTCTTGCAGCTTCAACTGCTACTTGTCCGCTGATATAGTGCCGGCGACATACCGGCATGTAAACATCAGCTCCTCCAATCAGTTCGGTTTGCGTCTCTTCGGTCTTCCTCAAGGTGAAGAAGGCTCGCTGGCCACAGAGTTCGCATCTTGCGGCTAACTTGGTTACAGAATCAGCGAGGGGAATGATGTCAACTACGGAGCCGAAACTCCTCCTGCCAATATATAGGCATCTATCAAAGATCTGAGATGAGAGAAACCAAATATGCCAAATATAGCAGATTATAGTTGCAGAACGATTGGTACCTCAAGTAGTCACCATCCAGACCAGCAACTACAACTTTCTTGCCATCGTGATCTGCAGCTTCGCAGCAGAACTCATATAAATCATCAAAGAATTGTGCTTCATCAATACCAATCACATCAAGCTGCTGACAATAAGTCGCGATTAGATGATCGTGCAGCACTGAGGAGATAGTTGTTACTCATTTCTTGTCAGATATGGAAATCCATGGCTATAGCAATGGATCACTAATCGTGTTCAGCACCAAAGGAAAAGTTGAAAAAAGAATAGAACACACATAAAGAGATCTAGATTTATCTGCCGAAGTTAATATACCTGATCGTAAGCATCTTGACCAAAAACTTTCTTAAAAGATGACAAATTGGGCAGTGCCCAACATGGTAACTTCACGCCATCATGAGTTACTATTGAATCCAGTCCATATCTTCTGTCCTTATTAGACTTGATTACCACTACGTTTCTGCAACACAGCATGCATGGAGAATGTGAATAACTAACAAGACAAGAACTGCGATAACAACGGGATGGTTTAGATTCACATCAGCACCGTGGTGACTACAGTTCAAATTGGGTAAAGAATCAAGGTTTTTATTCTTCGATCAACAGAAACTAAAGACAGTTTTGATGCAGTTTATTAGGTTTTTATTCTCTGACCAACAGGTTAAGTATATGTAACCAAATCATATATATTGTTCCTCTCCTCCCGTGCAATCTGAATGTCTGCAAATCAATAATCCAGGTCCCTTTTTTCAGCCTCGTTTGTCTTCCAGGAGATTCGGTAAAGCAGATTGTCCTCTTTGTGACTGAATTTAGCCAAACATATTTCCTGTCAATAGACTAACATCCATCATGTGACGGCTCATTTCAATCACAGTCCTATATATTTGATCAGATTGCTTATGTGTTTTATCTCCAGTCAAAAAAATATAATTCTCTCCTTGAATCTGAATCCAGCTACAAGCCGGCTCCTTCTTTATTCCAGAATCTTTCATCCACTCCCTAACCTCTGCAACATTCTCCCACAGCCCAAACGTTGCAAGGATGTTAGATACAACAACTTGCGTTCCGGCATTTACTGCGTCCAATTCAAAATATCTTTTAGTGGCAAGCTTTAACAGGTCCATGTTTCCATAAATCCTACAAGCTCCGAGCAAGGAGCCCCAGACAACCGAGTGTTCTTTGCAAGGTGAGTTGAGTGCGAACTCAAAAGCCTCTTGAACCCTCCCAGAACGACCTAGAAGATCAACTACCGCAGCATAATGCTGCGCTCTAGGCTTAATTCCATAATCCCTCTCCATTGACAGGAAATATTTCCGTCCTTCCGCAATCAAACCCACATGGCTACAAGCAGAAATGACAGCAAGAAAGGTCACATCGTTTGGTCTCAAACCTTCATCTTTCATCCTACGAAACGACTCAAAAACTTGTCCCGCTCTTCCATGCAGACCATAACCATATATCAAAGACGTCCAAGTGACAACGTTTTTACAAACAGCTTCATCGAAGACCCGACGTCCAGCGTCTAGATCGCAGCATTTGAAGTACATGTCCATGAGGGCGCTACTAACAACAACGTTTTCCCTAAGACACAACTTCATAAAAACGCCATGAGCATTCTTCCCGTGCTCTAGCACTGCCAAGGAGGCACAAGCTCTAAAAACAGACGAAAAAGTATACTGGTCAGGGACAACACCGTTACGCCTCATCTCATCATAAAGACTGAGACCCACATCTTCGACCCCGTTCTGCACATGCCCAGCAATGAGCGCATTCCAAGAGACTAAACTTTTCTCTGGCAACCTATCGAACAGCACACAGGCCGTCGCCAAATCCCCGGCCTTGGCATACAAAATCAGCAACTTATTCTGCAGATACTCGTTCGGGGCATGTCCTGCAACGACCATCTGCGCGTGTATTCTCCTCCCGAAACCGTACATTTTACCGAATATACATTCTTGCAACAACAACGTGTAAGTACCGTGGCCGACATGGACACCCGAACGCCATAGCAGCCCCACGGCTTTGCTCATTTTCCCGGTAATACAGAGACGCTTTAGCGTCCTACCCAAATTAACCGAATCACCGACCTGAAAACTGGCCATAACCTAACTGGTGATCACTAGTTCCATCACTAAACAAGAAGTTTTCTTTGGGCGGGAAAGATAATTTAGGTCATTAACGGAGCCTAAGGGAAAATGGAAAAGGGCGGACCTGCCGGAATCCGTCTCGGACTGCATGCGGCGGAGGAGGGTGGTGGTCTTGCCGGCGAACATGGGGCCCACCACGACGTGAACCTCGCCGTAGGGGGCGGAGGAGCTCCACGCCGCCTTGGAACGGAGGCTCCGAGCCGGGGCGGCGCAGCGAGTTGGCGGCGGGGACTTGTAAGCGCACGTGGCGGATTTGAGAGAGACGAGAATCTTCTGGGGAACCGTGGAAGGGGAAAAGGATATGGGTATTGAAGGCTTCATCACCGATAAAGATTTTATCATTTTCAAGTGGGTTTGTGGTGTCTTCTTAATTTAAATGTTTTAGGGTTTAGGGTTTAGGGTTTTTTTACGAGTACCGACAGTGGGTGGGGGTTTCATAGGTGGATAGAGGGAAGGAAGAGGGAAGAGGAGACGAAAGGGTTTTTTGGTTTAGGGTTTTACGGTTTAGTTAGTTCTCACTTGGGAGCGGAAGACGACCATTCCTTGGTTTTGGTCGTATCACTCCCAACTTTTATGCAGCCATTTTTCCTTAGCTTAGAGTTGGATAATTTTTTAGTATAAATTCTCCAATAAATGTTTAGTTTGTAATTCAAATTGTCCAGTTTTAAACTAGGTTACATCATTTAAAAGTGTACATAATTACTATTGTAAGACATAATTTTTTTTCAAAATAACATTAAGTTACAAAATTACATATTTTTTGTTAAATATAATTATATAAATTTTCCAAATTATATAAAATTACTTGTAGAACGTTTCTCTGACACTTGAAGATGCCGCGTGACATGCAAGACATAGAATGTTTTTTGGACACGCAGAAATATCACATGTCGCGTGTGTTCTCGTTTCTGATTAGTGCGTGCATTACACACGTCATAAATGAGAATGCCACGTCTCTTCCCTTGTGTATTCTCTTAATTCATGACTATTGTGATTGCATCTACCAGTGATTCGGTGATCGTTAACTAATTCATTCCAAAAATACTGGATAAACATGTAATCATTACTCACACACAAAAAAAACCCGAAAATCTGACCTCGAAGCAGATAAAAAGAGAGGATACAAAACTCACAAAAAGTGTTGGTTCCCTACGTTGAGAAGCCGTGGTTGGAGTTGCGACCGACTTACCGGGAGCGGTGACCGTAGAGGTAGCCGACGGTGACGGAGACGCCGGTGAGAGTGGCGAAGCGGAGGCAGTCTTGAAGTTGGAGACGACGGTTGTGAAGGGAGGGTTTGGATGTCCGTGTTCTCTCTCTCTAGACTCCCAACTTCGGAAATCTGGGGTGGGTTTGAAACTGGGCCTAAGGCCTGTCTAAGTTTCTTGGTGGTGCCCAGCCCAGCCCAGCCCAGCCCAACTCATTTCAGCTCATGTTCTTTTACAAGTATCTTTCATCATAGTAAACTACCCAGGAAGGGTTACGTCAATAGAATCAAAAGATTCGAATTTAAAGTTATTAAGATAACACATATCAAACAAAAAATTATGATATATGATATCTCTGTACAAATCCCCAAGAATATAGCGAAACCAAAAATGTCCAAGGTAAAAAATAATAATAATAATAATTAGATCTGATCAAACACCAAACATATTTAGACATACCTAAAAGTAGAAAGAGTTGTAAAAATTTAAGATGATCAAAAATGAAGTATTGACAACGGTGTAAAAAAATTGCTTATATAAAAAAAATAGACATAGGGTTGTTCATTATTTCAGCTCTTGTTAATGGTACATTGTTCGTGACAGCGATGGTGCTATGTCAATGGGGTCGGCAATTTTTTCTACATGAGAGAGAGAAAAAGAGAAAAACAATCGCGACAGAGAAAGGAAAGAATTTAGATGTTCAACCAAATTATCATTTTCAAAGTTACCGAAAATGACTATATTATGTTAATTTAATGTAGTTATGTCTCGGATAGACTAAGCATGGGATCAAGATTTTTGTAGAGTGCAGGTAGAAGTCAACTCATCTTTAGTTATACTATGTGTCGAACATGACAACGCGCAGATCATCATCTTTGACAATCTTCATCCACCGAGCTAAGGAGTTGATTGATCATGAGTGAGATATTTACATTCAACACACTTAGAGAGAGGACAATGGCTTAGTCTTTGTTCACTTCAAGCATTTCCTAACGGTTTGCCTTTAACTATATTGTGTTTGATACATTCTTTTGCTTATTGTGTATTTGGATGACCTTTGGGATTAGTTTACCCCGGTGTAAATGAACTATTGTACCCGTTTGATCGTTAATAAAGTTAAAAGTCATTTGTTCTCTCGTTTATACAAAATCAATATAGCTTAGCGATCATAAGAGAAAATAATGAAGTAAATCATGAGATAAAATTAGTAAACGATCAGCGATCATAATTTTTTTACTTCATTAAAAATTTATACAAAATCGTAATTGTGAATGAATGAATCATTCTAAAATTTATCGAAAAGGCGTAGGCTTCCAAATTCAACGTTTTTTTTCTTCTCCGGTGGTGGAAATGATTGGTTCAATGGAACTATTAAAATCGAGATTCCATCGGCTGGATGGTGTTCCCATGAGGAGGCGACTAGCATATATATAGAAATGGGGTGGAAATTAATCAATCAAAAAGTGAAAAGTGAGCCATGCACTTAAGAGGCGTACGTTAAACAAATTTCGGGAAAGGTCAAAAGTTAACGCACGAAAAGGCTGTTTGCCTTAAAACGAGTGAATGATTTGAGATGAAACCCTTTAGAAAACCATTGCCAGATTTTAAAAAGGCCTTAGTTGTTTAATAAGTTGCACTTTTTCTTTTGCCAAGTTCATAAATTGCACTTACATTTGATAATCTACATATAAAAAAAAAGAATGCGATAACGTAATTAATTAAGCCCTACGTCGCACTTAATTATTCTTGTTCCTGCAAAGTTTATTGGGTCAAACTTTTTACACATCTCTACCCTTCCACTTTGTAATTTTTTGACGTATGGGCTCATGCATGTGTCGGTCTATCGTCTTCTCTTTTTCGACTTGGGAAATCACTATATCTGTATATAATGTGCTTACATCTTTAACATTACTTTAATTTTCAATTCCATATATAACAATACTATATGTCAATTATCGAAGCAATGTGTGTGTTATAGCTTATATATTGGTGTTTGCTTTGTTGCCTTTCCGCAAATGCTTTACCTTTTCTGATGGGCCAAAGATCAATATAGATATAGATTATATTATTCTAATGTAGTAACATATATTGATATGGAATGCACAATTAATATTTAGTAATCTATGAGGGAGGTGTTATATGTATTATATATATAGTGTACGTTTGTTTTAAATACATATATTATGGCCCATGCGGTTCCATAAGGCTTTTTCCTTAGACGTTGAAAATCTGTTGGGCGGGCCGATTGGATTGCAACGGAAGGAAATAATTCTCTCTTCAACTATAAAGCACAGTATCTCATTCAAACTACACCATCAACCATTTAAATCAATCGCTAGAATCTTGCTCAAATTTCTTCTCCAAAGATTTCGGTTATGAATAATAAAAAAAATGTTTAAATTTGGTACAAATTTAGTATTTTTTTTTGTTGAAATGATTAATATTCTATCCAAATAAAATATGAATTTTAGTTGATCTATCCGCATTAATTAGGATATGATTGATGCTTTCCAACTCAGCTAGCAGAAACAGAAGATATTACCTTGGATGTCCAAAATTTATGTTGATTTGATTATAACTCACGGAAATTTAAAAAATTTATGTTGATTTGATTATGGCTCACGAAGATGTTAAAAAATTTATTTTGATTTGATTATAGCTCACGGAAACGTAAATAAAATAATCGAATATATATATTCTAAAACGTGTTCAAGCTTAAATATGATACAAGCTTGTTTATAAACATGTAAGTAGTTGGCTTTTACTAGATGCTGTTTGATGGCTGCCATTCCTGGGGAACTCTTTTCCTAGCTAGGAGCATGTTGCATCTGTTACTTGTGTTGCGTCCTCTGCAACCTCACCGGCTTGTGCTGGTGCCTTCCTTGTAACCTTCTATAAACTTTGTTTTATCTAATAAATTTACTTTTAAAAAAAACTTGTTTGTCTAAAAAAAAAATTACAAGGACTTCAATGTCCAATTTTTTTTTTTTTTTTGAGGAAGTTCGATCTTTGGCCTTTCCTCTCCTCCCTTTAATCGCTAAAGATTTAAAGTGGAAAAAGAGATTTAGGTCCAACATGAATCCTTTTTGCACATTCAATTCTACCGTTGTTGTCTTTCTTTTTTTTTTCCACCCCACTAAATTCCTCCCATATCTGGAAGCTTTTATTCCCTGTGCATTGCTTTATAATTTCATAAATATGAACCACCACTAGGCTTGTCTATTCAATTCCATCGTCAACCTTAACCTGTCTCACGCTACTTATCACACATGCCTCTCCTCACTTCCACTCGAATGTGGTATGTGCATCAAACTCACTCACGTACTATATTAAAAGTCTTACATACATTGTAAGTTTTTTTTTTTAATCTGGAACACCCCTAATTCGAACTGCATTTTCAAAGCATTGTTGTGTTGGTGTTGTTAGTATTAGTCTCAAATTTTAAATGAATTAGAACTCTATTCCTACCCTAAAACATATTAGGGTTATATTCTATGAATATAAGGGTAGAGGTTATGTAACTCTTGCCTATGATCTTGTTCATTTAACCGAATCACGTGTAATATGTTTTTCCTATTCTTTCTAACTCTACGACTGATTATTATACTTATTCTAAATATACATCTTTACGCTTTCGCTGCGGATAGACAGTGATTGTTGAAATCTTGATGATTGGATTCAAGACCACTTTTGTCTCCACTCTTGGGATATTGGGAGGATGTTGAAGTTGGCAGGTCCAGGCACTAACGCAACGCAGCACAATAAAGGCCAAAACGACATCTAAAAGACGCTCCCTCGAATAGAGAAGCCAGCCACCCATTCTTTTCATGGCATCCAAAGAAGGAAATTCGCGTGAGTTGTAAAGCCGGGCTCCCCGCCACCGCTAAAGACACCTTCTTTTTAACTACAAATTTCGGCAACTGAATCATGTACCCTAGCTAGCTATTGTCGCTATGAGATATTATTACGATGTACCTCACCATCTCATATCCAGATACCCAATATATAGATTTATTCGATAAATATTTAATATTGATGCATGAAACTCGAAGACTAAAACAAATTTCAAATGTAACTCACGTCAATACACCGTATGCATCACGTCATTAACATGGACTTGCTTTCTCAAATGTGAATCTAGCATCTGTTAGCCAATGTCGAGTTATTCTGAATTGTATTTATAAGAATTTCTTACGTTGAGAATGAATCCATCTGTATAGAATGGGCAAATTAATTTTTTTATAAGTAAAATATTATTCATCAAAAACCAACAGAGAAAAGTTACACCATATGTACCAAAAATACCGTACCTAAGATACTAGATAAAACATATTAAATAGACAATCATGATATGCGCTATCTAAGACAAATTTAAAAATGATTAAAAGATCAGTTAAGTTCCGAGACACGATTTACACATCCTTAATCGCGTGGAAGATGAATGAGGAATTTGTATCCCAAAAAAGATCTCAAAGGCAAACACAAGATGTCTGGTCTCAAACGCAAGCTCCTCTCAAAGAATTTTATTATGTACCTCCATGCCAACAATCAACGAGTTGAGACTAAGCTCCAACAAAGGTCTCATCGGTGACTTTAAATTTGGATTAAATGACGGGACATGAGATAACGGCTTTGTAAGTGAGCTTCCTAACACAGTAACTAGAACGGGTAGGAATCAACTGAATCGTTTTGCGTATGGAACTATGGAAGTCTTCTAAGTCACCGAAGTAGTAGCCGGGGGTAAGGAGGACCTGGTATTCATCGAAGTAGAACCTGATATTCTAACATAATTACGCATAATTCACGACTTCTCCTCGATTCATGGCTTACAAAACAACATGTTCAAAGTTGTGCTAGCCATTGCGTAAACTTCTATAAGAATACTTGGATGAACGTTGGGTTCAATTTCACATGGATTACGAAAGTATAGGAACCTATTTAGAATTGATTACACTCGATTATCCGCTGGCCTAACACTTCGATTTTGGTATGAATAATATAATAAATAACGTGGAAATATTTTAGTCTCGTTATTTCTCGTAAACTTGTTTAGATTAAATTAGACTGTCATGTAAAAGAAACCAATGTGAATTTGAGATGTGGATCATCCAAGTCTTTTACCGTCGTCCCGCCAAGTCGACTGGATCAACTATGTATACACGAAATATTGGTATTAAAAGATAATTCTTTTATTGGAATTTTTTTCAATTAATAATTTTTGGGTAGTTGGTGACATGACACTAGTATTGGCATAGTAAAATATCCAATTAACCGAAGGTCTGTCTTTCGTATGAGTGAAATGTAAGCAATAATTTACAAATGATTGTGACAATTCGAACGTTACGGTCTTTTTTATACTGAAAAAAACAAAAACAAAAACTTGTAGGTAAAATAAAAAATTTAATTTTCTGGTGATTTGAGATTGTGCAAGCGTGGTTTTCTTGCTTTCGCTGTTTGCTTTATTTTTCACTGCATATTGTGACATTGATTATGATAACACCATGTATGGACCAAAGTTTTTTTAAGGACACGTAGAACATTTACTGATGCTTGGTGTCTTGTATCCTTCGCAGAGCACTTAAATTCGTTCTGAGACTGAGATGATATCTCGAATTTGATGTTTCTTCATGTTCATATAATTTTGTAGTAAAAAATTTGTTTCCAAATTCAATCTAATTTTGGATCAGTTAATATATTGATCGGATTTCTACTTGATACATGAATAAAATGTGAAGCATATGCGCGTAAATAATTTAAAAATATATTTCAAATTTCATTGCAAACTTTATCGATTATACATATTTGTTTGACTCAATGTTTAATATTCAAACAAATTTTTTGTATATTATATGCATAATAGCATCAGAGAAATATGATCTTAGAATATTTGAATAAATATAATTTATATTCTAATTATTTTGAATAGTGTATTAGATACTCATATTTTGCTATGAAGACATGTTATATATGTGTGTATATTATTTTATAATGTGGCTATATTATTTATTGAGTAAACTATCATCCAAAATTGCGTACAATATCATTATCGTACTGCACATAAGTAATCTGAATAGCAAATAGCCTAAAATCAAAGGAAAAATAGTTATAGTTCCATGATGTCTCAGTAAGATGATAAAATAATGACAGGCTAAGATTGTTTAGTCTCTGCAATATCCTAAACAAAATTGGTTTGTCTATAGACACAAATTCTTGTCACTATTTCAATAAATCTTTATTAAAAGTACCAAAATATATCCAATAGAGAGAAAAGTAAGTGATTATGGCTATTTTACACAAGATTAAATCACAGCTAGCGTATGCGAACGGATACTGTGAGAATCATTCCTTCTTTTGAAACCCTTTTGCAGAAACCCCACGAGCATATGGCTTAACTTTTTCTTTTTAAACAAATCTCCATCTTTAAAAGCTTAGTACTTTTGAGGGTCCTAAAATTTTGTCATGGCCACCTATAAAGTTCAAATTTTCCTGGGGAAAGGGAGTAGATGCCCTGGCTTCAAATGTTTTTGCACCCTCAATCCCCACACCTGCTTTTCTTAATGTATAGTATACAGATTCCCGTTGAGCTTATTAATACATATTCGAGGTTAAAATTTTAAAATATGATAAAAATAAATAAATAAATATTTAATACTACTATGTTCTCAATAAGAACGATGCTAATGATATTAGTTAAACATAAATAATCCATAACTAGTTATCTAATAACATGTTATAAACCCGCCTTTTGTAAGTGAAAAAGAAGTGTTGGCTTTTAGGTTTATATGCTCATAGGATTCCTTGAGAGTCCACTTAGTTTGTTTTGCACAAAAAGAATGATGCGTTGTGGGCTAGCATCCATATGTAATGTAAAGACGAGGGGATTGATATATTGCATAGTTTTTTTTTTTTGTGATATGATATATTGCATAGTTGACGTCCTCCCAGTACTTTTATTCTGTACGTGTCGACTCCTCATTTGCTTATTTTTAATATTTTCCGGGAATTTAAATTTCTTGTCATTCACGGCCACCAGTTAAGGTTTTTTAATGATAGCTAAATCATAGCTACAAAGTAGAAATCAATAACTAGCTTAACATAAAGTTTTCATTGTGAGCACAGTAATGCTTGAATTTGGATTAATTGCTAGTTTCACATTCGACAAAAGATAGTAGAGAATTATGTAAAAAATAATAATGTCGGTACCAATTAGTGACCAAAACCCATAACTTTGAGTGCTATCTTTTTCCGTTTGGTACAAAAACTTTTATTGTACGTTGACAAGGATCAACAAGTTATAAGAAGAAAAGAAACAAGTTACAAAAATCGCCGGATGACTTTCCGACACTGATGTTTCATTCGAGTGAATTTTGAACTAGAAAAACCACACAACTAACTTTTTCGTCGTTACAGAACTATAGTTACCAATATAATACTCGTAATCGAAGGCCACTTTCAAATTTTAAAATTAGTATGTAAACCAGATTGTATATCCTCTTCAATCTATTTTCTTTGTGATATGTTTATAAATACACAACGTATAATATTCGTTGACTAATTTATATTTAAAATGTATCAAATCATCTGATACTCCAATGCTAAAACTAATTAATTTCTTGATGTGCCGGCTCAACGGCTTATATGCCCAATTATGCATTGTTTCGCCTAGAAAAGTCAGTCTTGTACACATATAGCCAACTGACTTTGGAGGCACTTAGAACCAGACAATATATTATGGAGAAACATATATATAAAAAACATATTGGGGACTGTTGCTCACTTTGTTAAGGTACCATTCTCCTATAATATGAATAAGTTCGAGGGCAACAACAGCGAAGTTTAGACAGGAACCTAAATATTAAGGTTAGATTAAAGGTGCAAACTTGTCTTCTTTTGTCATAGTGTTCCAAGGCTTGTCATATTCTGTGACTTTTTGACATTTTTATTAGTAGGTAATTCCCTTCAATATGTGTGTGCTAGGTGCTCGTTCTTGGAATACATTCGATTTCTTATTATGGCCAGCATTGAAACAAATGAAAGGAGAAGATCCCCGAATTAAAGAAGAGAGTCTAAGAGATCTACAATTGAACAAGATACAATCGCCAGTCTAGTGCATTAATCAATTTTGCATCTCGGGAAAATATTAAACAAAGCTACAAATACCCCGATTCAAGGTGATTCACGTGATGAAACTTGAGAGATATGATTTTCATAAGAAAATTTTTAGTTCAAATTCTACAAATAAGAAAAACATAATCAAATTCATTATAAAGTAGGATACAATGATATTTAATTTTCAAGAACTGAAAAACATCAAAAATATTTGAATCGTAGATCTTTCTATCGTTCTGAAATAAAATGATTGATCTTGAAGTTATATCTTTGAAGAAACATTATTAGGTGTTCAATTTTTGTATTATGGTCAAACCTAACGTGCTTCAGAAACTGTTTTATCTATTGATTTTCTGGTATTAAGTTGTTAAGTTAATAAAGAATTACCGTTATTTTTCACACACAAAATCCGTTTTATATGCTATGATTCAGACCTTGACTCAAGGATAAAACTTTGCTACATGCTGAGCACATGAAAGTCAGACAAGAAGTGGTGTTTCTAACAAATATAGAGATTAGAAAAACAAAGCTACAAATTAAGTATGGCTGTGGCCAAAAATACTTACACTAATAGTATAAGTGAAAGGTGAGGTAGGAGTAACCAGGATTTTGAACCATGCTCACAAAAAAATCTACTACTAAAAAATATGACTGTGTTCTTTAAACAATAAAATATGACGGCGCAAAACCATACCAATTAATTATTAACATCTCCTTTTTTGGATGGAAGTGAAGTGTATAATATAGCATTATTTCAGGTGGTCCACATCTCGTGATTGTCCCTGATAAGTTAAAAAAAAAACTTGAATGTCCTTGATAAGAGGAAAAAATAGACATCCTAGGTAAAGTCCAAATATAAATTGGTCAAAGATGCACTGGCTGACTTGCAGGTATAATACTAAAAGAGATGTTAATATACTGGAAGTTAATTAATAATTTCACATGGTATGCCTGATCATGGAGATGGGAAGAAAATTGCAAGGATTCCACAAAGCACTTCAAGCGTAACTTAATCGTTACAAAATATTATTAAAATTTTACCAAAATTCAAGATTTGTTAGGTTGACACCAACTGATATTCAGAAAAAGAAATCAATTCAAATTCAACTTGAATAAAATATTGGGATAACAATACCAGTATTTAACAAACAACATGCAACATTGAAATTGAATGAATATCTGGCCAACCGTTTCTCAAGGCCCTTCCAATCAACCTAATGTTGGAAAATCGGTTCATCGAATGTTCATTAAATGCCTGGTGGCTACCTTGTTCACGGTCAAACTAGACATGTTTCATAGGAAGGCAAATATTTTTATTATTGTCCCAGCTAGTTTATTCGTCTGCTCATTAAGGCATCAATCTAGCATAAACAAATATATTAGATGTATAGTTGAAACTAAATGAGTGATCATATCAGTTCACGCTTTTGTAGATAAAATATTGAAAATAACAGAGAAAATACTCATCTTAATTCTTAAGTTTGGCGTCCATCTCCATTTTCCCCTCATCTACTGTGCACGATATTTAAAGCAACGTATCACAGTACACGATAAGCTCAAAAACTATACGAAATAAAAAAGCATAAAAATCAGATTAACCCTTGTACATGTTTGAGAAGTACAATTAATCTATTGCACACAAATTTGGCATTTAACACTTTGATGGTGCAACTAACACCTTGAAACTATTTTTTTTATTGATCGGTGATACATGACCATCCTACTTTGTATCCAATTTAGTTAAATAGACACATCAACATTATGCATAGATTTCACGTCAGTAAAATTGATCGAGTTAGAGATAAATTTGCAGATCAAGTTTCAATACCATTTGAGTCCTTATGACGATAATGAAACTCTAATCTTCCATCTTCAAAAATAAAAAATAACACATATTTGATTTACAGTCCTTAAAAGGAATGTATTTAAAAAATATATTTTATTGCAAATTTTCTTGTTGGCATCAAAAATCGAATAAGATTTGTTATGATTGTTCGAATTTGAGCGCAAGAGGAAACATGAAGAGGGGTGACAAGCATTCTCATCATCGTTATACGAAGAGAGTAAAAGAAGGGAAATCAATTTAGTCAACTTTAATAGATGTAGCGGGATAGAAGTTTTTTTTTTCAATTTAATTATTTATGGTGTTGTCATGAGATTTGATTTTGATGGTTTCCATAAGACTGGCTACAAAAGGTTTAGATGGTTCATTTTTTCAATATTGTAGCGGGAAGAAGGAGGTGTTCATGGTTTAAGTAAGGATGGGGATGGTGTTCCCTAAAAAAGGATGAGGACGGTGTTCGGCAATTTTTTTAGGGAGTTCTTTTATATTTTAATGATTCTAAAATATAAATATAATGTGTCATTTTTTGTTGACTTTGGGTGCTAGGTAAGATGGTGATGGGTAAGCCAATTAACAAAAACTTAATCTAAAAATTATAATTATTCTGTTATATAAAGTATAAAGTTCTGAATGATCCAAATTTAAGTAAAGAGGCTTGATTGTACTTCTTAAACATGTACAAGAGCTTATGTATTCTTTATGTCTTAAAAAAAGTTTAGTTCGTATTTTAGCTCGTTAACAAATAAGTTACACTTGTTAACATCGGTTACTCAACTTATTGTGTTTTGTCATTAATATTATGTATGTCTCATGCACATCTTTAATTTTATACACTTGATATGCCAAATTAGTAATTTTATTTTTTTAAGTATATTTTTTAATAATAAATGTTGAAATACCTCTCACTCTAGCGGTCTTCGGCTTCGTGAAAGTCTTAATGCATTAGAACCCATTTGGGAAAAAACTGCATTAGGGAAACATAAGCACCAATGACACCACGAGTACAAAATCTTTAAGTTTGATACAAGTGGGCATACCGATGGCTTCCGACCTCACATCGTTGATGTTATCTCAGTCTAGTATTCAAACTAAATTCTACCAATTTGGTCTATTTTTCTCTCAAATTAATGAAGTGCAAGACACGTGAGTAAAATTAATTAGGTGACTTGATACACCAAAATATTAATAACGTGGAGTGATAGCTTATTAACCTGAGTTAGCATGTATTATGCGGTTATGAGTGAGTTAAAATCTTTCTCACATAGTTAGAGATTTAAAACCACGTAGTCAAAATGCGAAATCAAAATGTACTGAAATGGACATTAATCTTATTAGTTTGTTACAATTTTTTAAGTACTTTGTTAATCTTTTATCAAAAGAATCCCAATGTATGGAGCCTCGAGGCACCGAACCGGTTTGAATTGTCAAATTTAAAAGCTGCAACATTAGCTACACAATAAGATTTTATATTTGCCCTGCCAAGTCTATGATAGAACGTGAATTGTCCAGACATGGCTTTATGAGTTCTGACCACTAAGGAGTGGGCATCAGTGCCTCGGCCAGAAATTTGAGCCAAGTCTTATATATGATAATTATACTCTCACATTCACATCATGAAAAGAAGTGCATTTTTTAATGTAAGGGGGACCAAGCTATAGTCCCCTTGATCAATTTCCGAGGACCTTCTTGCTGCTCACCTGACCTCACCCTCCTCAATAAAATCATTAATCTACCTCATTAAAAAATATCTAAGATTTTTGTTTTATAACAACTGATATTATTTTTATAATACGATTAATTCAATTTTGAGCAAAATAATGTTCTTAAAATATTATTAGTTTTTCTTATAAATATTCAATATTGTTATGTTACCAACCTAATTAACTATAGCCTCATTAAAAATAATCTAAGATTTTTGTTTTATAACAACTCAAATTATCTATATTAGACGATTATTTTAGTTTTGAGCATCTTGTTTAGTTAATTAACTAACTCTACAGATCAACACGGATTATTTTCAGTGTATTTTGTCCTCAAGCGCATACACCTTGAAAAACTTTTCAGGAAGTTTGCGTATTTCAAAAGTCGTATCCACAAATCTATTTTGATCCTATTTTTGATCATGCACGTTTAATCTTATGTGTGTGAGAAAAGAAACAGAGCTAACGTAGAGACAGAAACGAAAAATGTTGCAAGGGCGCAAGTGAAAAAAAAAAAGATATATGAGACGAGGTTGACATAGATGAAAAGGAAACTACAGGAACGAAAATTCCAAGGATTTGAGTTTGAATGGTATAACCATCATGTATTGAAGAAGTAAATTCAAGGTGAGTACCACATGTACCAAAAAATTTATGATCCTTAGTGTGTAGTAATTTGCATGTATCCGACTTTGTTTATGTTATCCTCTTTATATGTATGTAATATATCTTGTTATTATAAGTCAAAGTCGACTAAATCACTCATCCGAATAAAATGAAATTGATTGCAATTGGAATATAGAAGAAAACAAATGCAAAGCTACAAAGTATCAATTATTCAATCAATCACATGCTATGTACTGAGAAGAGATATATGCATTATTATAGAAGATCAAAACTCGGATACAAACACAAGCCATGCCAAGGGTGAAATTAAAAGGCCCGAGAGACCCTTTTGTATTACAGGAGGTTCTCCTCTTTTTTAACCCAAAAAATTGAAGAAGTTGGAGAGGAGGATGAAACAAAAAATGAAAAAACTACTTATTGGGTTCTTCACACGTGTATCCACACACGTCGGAACCCACTTCCGACAAAAAAATTAAATATAAAAATATAGTTAAGGCCTCCTTCTCGAAGGCCGTTAGAAGAAGCAAATCCCGCCAAAAAAGCACACAATACACACCATTTTTTTTGTGCGTGACATGCAACCCATGTTCATGTGCACACAAAACCACTCTCAAAAAACCAAGTCTATGAACATTTCTTGGCACACAAAACCACTCAAGAAACCAAGTCTATGAACATTTTTTGTGAATACCATGAGCATCCGAACATCCACCAAATCGAATAATCTCGAGTTGATCCTTCGATTTCTTCTTTAATATGTATCCAGTGATTATGGATGTAAAATATCTCCATATTCAAAGCTGGATGTCCCTTATTTCAAAAAAGGGGTCCCACCATCTCCTCCTCTTTCGTCGAATTATATATTCCTCCATTGAAATATTTTCTCACATGGCGCCACCCACAACTTCAATTCACTCTATTGACTCCACTGCCAAAGACAAAAGCTGTCTCTTTCCTTTACCTGCTTCCATCCACACAGACAAATTAATGATAATTTATTTGTGGACAAATCCCCCTCCCTTGGGAATCTGCAACAAAAAACCCTTTTCAAATATACTTTTTTTTTTCTTCTCTCCATCATTTTTATCATTCGGAGAGTTTCCTCCTCTTCTGAGACGACGAAAACGACGACGAGGACGACGAAGAGTCGTTAGACCTCGTTCTAGCCCGGATGGTCACGCGCAGAGGCGGGAACACCTTGGGTGGTTCCCTCACGTGATGGTCTCGCATTAGCCTGTAGCAACCAACGATCTTGTCCTTGCTTAGCCCGTCGCACCACGACTCGGCGTGTTCGGGGCCGACGAGGGACAGGTCGGGAATGTCTCCGGCAGCAAAGAGCATTGCGGCCGCCGCGATGCTCGACGGCCGATACTCCAAGAAGCTGGCCTCTGCTTCAAACCATTGAATTACGATAATTAATAGACCGAATAATTTATTTGAGTCGGGTACGAGAAATATGGGTTAATAGTTAATACATACCCTTGATATTGGACAAGATTATTTCCGTGGAGCGAGAAATGAGAAAGCCGATGAAAGTTCCCGAGGGATCGATCTTGCATGCGAAGAAATCGATGTAGCTAAAGGGAGTTACGGATCGTAGCCTCCAGTCTAGAACGGTGAGGACGAGGAGCTCCATCCTGCCTATTGTTCTAGGCTCAAAGACATATTTGGCCCCTTCAACCTACCAAAATTGCACAATGTCGGATAATTATTTGAGACCCGGGTTGGATCTTAATTAGTCGGATCTAGTAATTGGTAGCATATGATTAATACCTGTAATTCGAGTAGAGAGGGAACCAGAAGTTCCTCCATTTTAGCAGCCAAGGACAAGCAGGCCACTGACAGGAGCTGCATTGGCCACCCGCTTGATTGCTGAAATAGTAATTAAAAATTGAAAGAAATAATCAATTGTTATTGGAATCAATAATGGTTAATGATAATAATACAACAACTAAAAAAATATTGTTGGTGGACACTAGGTATATTGTATTCTTATACTTTTGAGCAGTTAAATAATAGTATTTTCTTTCTGATGATATGATTTGGACGTGAACTATTGGTATACATCAATTTACTAGTAATACTTATTCAACAGTTAACGTAATGTCATATATTTTTTTGGACTCCAACTCCAGATTTATAACCCTTTGTGATTCCTATGCTATTTCTTCAAGACAGTTAATTTAGCTTTACTTGTGTCAATAACATATTTTTATGAGGGATTTAATTAAAAAAGATTCAAATATATTCAATTAATGCCAATTCTTTTACCCATTATAATTTTAGAAAATTTTACAAAATCCTTATCACTTAGCTTTTGGTTTTTCAAATATACATTAATTGATGATTTAATAGTTGTTGTTCTGATTTTTTTAGTACTTTCAAATTTCAATAGTATTTATAGTTCTTTGGATTATTTACAAGTGACATCCTAATAATAGATTGGGTCCCAGAAAGCAGGATACACAACACACACGTGGCAAGAAAAAAGTTTGGAACCAGCGACGTCGGCCTTGGTGGTAAAAAAGCATAATTATTTTGTTAGGGACAAGAAAGGCGTAATCTATATGCTAAGTACCATTGTTTAGACCTTTCAAAAAAAGTACCATTGTTTAGGGTTACAATTAACAAACAAAGATATCCCAACAAATTGAAACTTAGTTGGTTCACTTAACAACCTGATAAGTTAGATTAAATTTCTAACCACTTATTTAGTTGATTAAGAAAACAAGTCTTTCTCTTGGTTTTGCAAAGTCAAAACGTCACTAATCACTACGAAAATATAATATATTGTGATTGGATCCCTAAATGGACTCGAAATTAATATAAACTGGATTAGTACAAATTTTTAGAGCCAGTAACACCTAAGATTCTTGATTTTTGATTTTGGAGAAATATTATTTATAAATTGAGAAAAAAATATTAGGGACAGAAAAACAAAATACTCTCGTAATTTACGCGTGCTGAAGATAGAATCTAACCGGCAGTCTGCTGGAATAAAGGAATCTGTCCAAGTAATTAACGGAGAGATACGCCGTTAACGGCTGGAAACCGTAATAAGCTTGGACCTGCCAAAAAAAACATATAAATAATCCAAATAAGAACCTCTCCATTAAAATAAATAAATACACAAATAAAAATTGGAAAAAAGGAACAAGAAATGAACTCCGTTCCAATCCAACGGCGGATGAAACAGGAGTCCGTCAATCGGACGGTTATAATGGAAGATGAAAAAAGTCAAAGTTAGAATCACGTGGAAGTTATGGAGCTTAGTGGCATTTTGGTAAATAGAGGGAGCTCAAAGGTTTTCGGTTTGGTAGTTACCTTGAGAATCCATGCAACGGAATCTTCCCGAGCGGAGGCGTCGAGGGAGCGAGAGAGGAACCGGGAAAGGTAGTCGCCGCCGGGGACGAACTTCCCCTCCCCTTCGATGAACCCGACGATGGACTCCTCCTCGATCGAATCTTCCGCCTCCGTCGTCGACGACGCCGTCGAGCACCGGGACTCGCCGGAGAACACCTCCGATGATTCCTCGCAGCACAGGAGATAGTCGTCGACGGAAGAGGTGGAGGAAAGGAGATCGGTGCACGGCGCCGCCGACATCATCGGTTGTGGTGGCGATCAGAAAGATGACGTCATCGCCGGAATGTGGTTTGGGAGAGGAAAGGAGGGAGAGAGGTTTTAGAGAGTTCAGGTAAGTTGTGAGGATGAAGGAACGATGTGTGAAGTTTTAAATATAAGAGTGGTTGTTTATTTATGGATTTCTCTTTTTTATTTTGTTTTTTCTGTTGGCTCTTAAATATAACTAGAACCGGTAATTAATCAATTTACATAAAGATACAAATGTTTTTATAAATTCATCGTAGGAGATATCATCTACCGATATTTTATGAAAGACTCGCCAAACATTATCTTATAATTGAGATCTATCCAAACTTTTGCTCGATTGGCAATTTACTATTTCAGATTTTGTAGCGATGTTGCAAGCAATCCATTTTTTTTTTCTCTCGCGGAAGTCGCTTTGTATTTGGATCAATTACGCAAGGAAACTATCAATTACCAATTAATATAATTAGATTAATAGCCAAAAAAAACTTAATTATTTATTGAGTTTCAGTCATGTAAAATATCTATTAATATTGATAATATAGGTATTATTTTAAAATATATATATATATATTTGATATTCCAACTAGATTCTCACTATTGAATTTTAAATTTTTTTTAGGAAGAAGCACACTTAAATACTCTGTAATTTGATAGTTTTCAAAAAAAGACATATAATCTTTTTCTTCTAAATTCAGTTATTATAATTTACTACATTTCAAATTCAAGTCAGTCGAGGTAGGTGCCGACTATATATACATCTATATGGATGTCAGGTTTGTCAAAACAACGTCTGACGTGAACATTCTATTTGTTTATGTCATGATAAAGTAGTAGGTAATAAATGTCTAATTCAGTCTCAAATTTGATTCGAGAACTATAAATTTTTATTTGAGAGTTTGATTGGCTTGATTCAACTTATTTTACAGAAGTGATACATATATCTAGAATATGTTAATTTATTATTTTCTCCAAAATAGAGATATAAGACTGTCAAAATATATTTTAAGTTAATAGTAGATTGGGCGACTAACATATAATTTCGAATATATTTTTGACAATTTTATATTTTAATTTGGAAGAAGTCAGAAATTAAAAAGTTGTAGATATTTGTTTTACTTTCGTAAAGCAACTTGAATCAAGTGAATCAAATTCTAAAATAAAAAATTATGATTCTCTAACCAAATTTCGGATTGAATTAGATATTTGTGACATGTCACGTCAATAAGACTTAATAAAATTGAATATCCATGTTAGACATCATTTTGACATACATGACATTCACATAGATAGATAGCCGGGCACCTATCACGGGTGCGCGGGACTTAAAATATATGAGAATGTAAATCACACGGATTAAATTTGGAAAAAAGCGCATGGTCTATTTTTTTAATTTGCCAAGTCACATATTACTTAATGTACTTTTTTTCTTTAAAAAAAAATTGGATTAAAAAGCATAAAATATTTATAGATTTATGATGTTCGTGAGATTGCAACCAGTAAAATCTCATTATTGAATGAAATCACCTATAACAAAGATAAAATTACATATACAGTCAAACAAAAGATCATTTGCATCAACAATATAGCAATGTCCAAGAAGTCAACATTCATCTGCCGACTAACACATGAAACTACTCTGAAGAGTCAAACAACCTATGAACTAAGAGAAGGTTCGCCTAGATATTTGAGCATCACAACAATTTGCTGGATAGCATAAATTATCGTTGTAGATTCTCCATCCCAATCAACAACAATTTTGGTAATTACAACCTGAGAAACAGTTGCGCTTTCGATTAAGTAATGAGTATAAATTTTTTTTGGAGGTAAGGAATTGAGAAATTTGAACTCCAAATCTATTGTTAAACTATAACAATCATTATTAATTATTGTATACTTGCATGTTAATAAATAACGAGAAAATAACACATCGTAGTCTATAGATACAAAAGAATACAGTTCAATGCATACTCCGATGATATCTTAAAATCATGGCTGAAAAGTCAACGAACTCCTGACCATATGCTTTTGAGAAACAAATCAGTCATGTACAAAATGTTAAGTAGAAAATCTAAGCCAAAAAAATTAATAATAATGTCAGACTTTATTTAACGGTGACCCTGCAATAAAAAAGTTTCTTTGTCAGTAAAATTTGAATCTAAGATTTACTTGAATAAATATAAATTATTTAGTGCTGGGACCATATAGTATTTGTATTTTTTGGAAGGAGGGAGGGAGGGGTAAGAAAGCGAGGGAAAAGAAGGGGAGCGGATGGGTATTTGTGGAGGGAAGTGGTCGTGGGGAGGAGCGCGCCAGCGTGGGGTACGTGATATCGAAGTTTAATTTTTGGCAGTCACCACCTCGATGGTTTTCCCTTTGTAATTTATTATTCATATTTTGTATGAAACTATATATATATATATAATATTAATAAAAAAATGTCAGAAGAAAATTTTATCTTGATAAGATAAATTTATTGAAAATAAATTATACCGAAAAAAGAGTGGTGTCATAGCACCGCAAAGATAAAGTTTTATCATGACCCCATAATACAATAGTTAACTACATATAAGTTCAAGAAATCCACCAATAAATTTGTTTAACAAAAAGACAACTTTATATGAACAGAATTTGCTATGTGACCTTTTCATTTGTCCCATATCACGTGAGATGCTGTATGAATTATTTTTAATCTCAAATATTAAAAATCGAGTGTTATTCATTCTTCCGATAATGCTACCGCAAGAAATTGAAATACAAATTCACGCTCTAAATACCATGTCGACAGTGTTAATCTTGTACCTGAAGGGTGAAATAGTTAGACTTTAAATACTACCAAATTTTGAAATAATTAATATGTGAACTTTTGGCATTTATCAATAAGCTCTTCACTTTTTCATTAAATAAATTTTAGAATCTTAATACTTTTTTACCAACGATCAACTTAAAATTTATAAAAAATTTGACTTATCATGCGTGATAAAATGAGGATCTTAGAAATACAATAATGAGTACCAGATCAACATATTCAAATATTGTATTAGAATAAAACCTTAAGACAATAAATAAAAATTTTCATTTTTATAAACGAACTCATCAAGATTTCATAGTTAAAAATCTTTTTAAGGTGATGTTTGAAAATAAAAATTGTACGTCACATCTTCATTAAATACGAAGAAAAATATTGTCAATGTGTACAAACACATTTCGCCATTTAATCTAGGTAAAAACAAAAATTGTTGTCACAAAGTATTATCATAGTTACACTAATTCGTTGACCACTACATTACGTCGTAGTTTACCTTGTAAAATCATAATCAAACATCCTTTGAACCGATTTCGATTTTAGTTTCGTTGATAACTTTTAGAAAGTCCAAAATCCGACCTCCCAAATATATTATCATGATCTGGGCTTCGTTGTTCCTCAATGTAACTAATTAACAAAATTCAAGTGCACATTGACTATAGTTATTATAAGTTAATTAGAAAGTCTTAATGCAGACTATGTGAACTTATCTATGCAAAAGTAATCCAGCTGTTATTAATTAAACAGTGTTGAATATCTCTTTACTAATCAACCACACTTAATTTGTCTTTTCCCACTAATTCTTATCATCACATAAAGTAAAAAACTATGAATCACATCCCAATTAGTCTGAACTCCCTACCAGCTAAAGTACATACAAAAGTGAAATTTGGCCAATTGTATTTGGAGTTGGACTAAGCCAACCTCCCATTTTGGGAAAAATAAAATCAAAACTAAGCACGTGAGATTAAACAAGTCAAGTTGGTTTTTCATCTATTGAAGACATTGTGAGCAAAAGATAGAGTGGCTTAATTTCGCAATGTTCCTAATCGGAACGGCTGGAGACCAGAAGGTCATAAAGTTCCCGCATCATAAATTCTTGGAGAAATGTAAAGACCAGCCTTTTCATGTACGTTCTCCGTTTCCATACCTTATCAGTGACACTGTTAACTTATTTTTGCTTTAAATTATCAGTATTGGATTTAATAGAATTACTAATCCAAGTTTAAGATGTTTAAGATAACACTATTAACTTACAAAACGTATAAAAAACATTTTGGTGAGAACTTAGAAAACGTATAATTGACTTTGCATTCCGATCCTCTTTACTAGGTGTCTGGTAGCATTTAATTTCGAGGGAAAGACTTTTCTCCCGGTCTTCCGCCAGATGTCTCTGAAGGTTTTTTTTCTTTTGGGACATCCGAATATTAGTTAGTCACAGCCCTAAATATCATAGATCATAAATAAAATTATTAATTTTTTATACTATTTATCAGAATAATTAATTCAAATTCAAATGAAGCTATATCGGATATGTTCTGAAAGATTCAAATCTGAATATCTTGATTAAGTTATATAAATGTATTTAGAGAAACCTTAACTAGTATGATTTTTTTGACTTTGAAGCATTCTCTATAAATGTATAGGAGGACAATGTAGTCCACCAATATCATTTTCGAGAACCAATTGGTTGTCCATAGAAGACATTGTAAAATTTCTTGTTAGGCAGCAGATCTCTTCGCTTTAATAAACTTACCTAAACAGAAAAGATCTCTTCGCTTTCAATTGACTGTTACTGCTGGACTCGTACCTTGAATTAGTGCAATAGTATATAGTCCTATTATGATCTGAACAAGGAGAGTGACACAACAGAGAAGAAGAGACGACGCGTTAACAGTTTTCTCTATGACTATCCTTTAACCACTAGTTGTGACATAATTTCGGTTCGAGATAACTAAAAAATTTCCTGTGTGATTTATTTAATGAACAATTGACATATATGCTTAATTATATATGGATCAGAAACACCCATTATTACACCTCTATACCAAAAAATAAAAATCGATCTAAATAATTGCCAACAGCGAAGATGCGGAAACGATCAGTACCCATCATGGATAAGAACTTGAGGTGTATATTTATGGGCAAAAATCAAAATGATCTTCCCCTTGTTTTTTCATTTGTTATTCTCTTTATCTGTTCTTTTTCATATGGCAATTTCTTTATTGTCCTTAGTCAGAGGAGCCATCCTTTATTATTCACATGCATGGCATTCCATTTTAAAGTTACTTTTCAGTTTTCATCACCCTTTTTTTTCAAATTTGCTTCTCGATATTTTATTTGTGAAAAATTCATAGTATCCAAAAAATTACACGGTCAGAATACAACGTGGCAAAGTTCTATGCATCGAGTTTTAATGCATTTGAATTTTTGTGTAGTCCAGAGTAAACTTTGTACTTGACGGATAAATTAGTTAAATCCGCGGTTTTAAAAAGATACAGTTGCATTTAATGAATTCAAACTCTAGACATCTATTTAAGTTTTATTTGATTTCTTTCATCTTATATATAATCCAATTTTGAATACATATCGAAGACCATCAAAGTAGATCATTACAACGATCTCAAATCTCATGTTTACCATAGCATGCATGTTATGATGAAAACGATGTCAAGTCATTAAGCATAAGGTGAAAGGATCGAGTCCCAACGACCGTTCATTATCCAAAATTGTGGAAATAATTTCTCCCACAATTTTACTTGACAAAAAAAAAGTAGTCTTGTGCTTTCGTTTCGTTTATTGGCGGATGAAAGCTTTTTGTATCCAAACCAGAGCACTGTCATAACTTAATTGAGTAAAAATCTTGTTAGAGATAATATTTTCATTTTCAAGGTTCAAAATTTGAAATTTTTAAATGAATTTAATTTTTTTAAAATCAATTTCTTTAACATTTGTACAAAATTTCATTGTTATTTCCTTTTCCCTTCCTTTAAACATAGTGAAGTTATTTTCAAAAAAGAAAGGTAAGTGAAGCAGCTAGAGCCTAGAAGCGATTTCCTAGATTGGATTGCGAAAATGACTACTAATTGGCTCCTGGTCTACTACCATAGGATTCGTTACCAGTTCCTTTCCAATACCATGTTCATAAGTAAAAGACATTATCCGAGGTCCCTCCATAATTAGTAACGTTTTAGATTTGGAGCGGTGAAATTGATGGACACACACATTATTTGATGAAAAATCAATTGTCTACTTAATCAAATTCGATTTTATTTCTGTTGGAGTCCGAGTCTAGATTGCATTTATCATTGTGCAAATCTGGACCCGAGCCTGTTGGACTTAGTCAATAGGTGGGTCAACGAACGAGCCCTATCCGCATGGATGTTGACGCCAATTGACAGAGGGCCAGCTGCGTCAGCTCATGTTAGTGCTGACGTGGCAACACGTGAGCAGACAAGAGGAAAAGATGGCGTCAGTGCTGACGTGGTGTTGATGTCATCGCCACGTGGCACGCCACATGGGACGTATGCACCCAGACAACCTGCATGGCGGGCATGCGTGCCCTGGTGTCACGTGGCTGGCATGCAAGCCCTTTGTGCCTGGTGCTACGTGGCGCACACGTGACATGCCATGTGACAGTTGCTTCCCTAGATTTTCTCTATATAAAAGGATTTTGCTGGGACTAAATGTAATTTTTTCACCCAGAACTTTCACTCAGAAGAGAAAATATCAGTTTTCTTTATAGTTTCATAAAATGCCAATCGTGAATCTTGTTACTAATCTATCCGTTTGTGATCGTAACGCGACCGGTAACTCACAATAACCAACCCAATCATGTGGACGCACTCGCTATAACAAGTAAATAGAGTTTAATTAATGTATTAGTCATTTAATTAAATAACATTAAGACATAATTAACTGATAATTACGGACTTAAAACCAACAATTTCGTTAAAATATATATACGCTAACTTTATGCCCAACTCGTAATAAATGTATGGGTGCGCACAATATGTTATTTATATATACACATTTATTTATATATATATATATATATATATATATCACCGATTATTTTAATCAGGAATATTCATAAAAAACCGTGAGAGCTGAGTTATGGGAATTATGCCATATCGGCAACTGACAAACCGGCTGGCTTGTCCCTAGTCAAAGCTCTATCCCAATATTTAGTTAATTGATAAATCGATTTTTATTTAGACAAATCATAAATTGATTTGTTAATTACTACTAGCACGCGAGCTCTTGCTCAACACAATTAGATTAAAGGAACCCTACCGAACAACCTTATCACACAAGGAAGAAATTTATGTGCAAGACATGATGGGAAGGTTGTCCAGTATAAAACCAACATACGATTTTTTCCAGTGGTTTTAATATACTGGTATACTCGGTCCGATACAGAAAACACATAATTGGCTAATTCATATGGTTATTTTCCCGTAATTTAGTTTAATATAACACTAATAAATTAATACATTATTTTTTTAATATCTTGTAACAATTAGCATAGGGATTATGCATTATGTATATATGCATTGGATGATTAATTTTTTTTGTAGTTGAGTTGACTCTTCGAGAGTCTTTCAACCTCAGGTTTTTTTTTCATCCTTCCATTGACCCGAGCCAATTTCATTTGCGTATTACCGCAATTCATAAATTCTTTAGGTATAATGTTAACCACATGAGCATCATAAAATAACTGAATAAAAACAATCCCATCCAGGCCAATTAAATTATGAAAAAAGACATCGTAGTGCGTAAATTAGGCAACTGTTAACCATCATAGTCTGAAAAGATTAATATATGTTGTCTTGCAAGTTGCAACTTGACTGTGCCAAAAGCACTGTTCACTTTGACCGACTAGCAGACTTCTCGATGCCAAAACTTCTCCCAACCACCAAACAAAACCTAACTTCCAACCCTAGAATAGAATGAATGATCTCCACCTCACTCTAGACTAAGCTGAACCAAATATGTCTTATGGTTGATTCAGCAATTATTAGATAGACCCATTAAGCGAATAATACTATCGAAAAGATTGAAGAGTGCTCATGGGGGACGATCTCTATTACCTAACGCCCACACATTCACGGGGAGCAGCCATGTCTGGACCTGGACCCCCGGCTCTCTCGTAATTAATTTACTTTTACGTCAAAATGTATTTTACTGTTTATAGTTTTACATATCAATATTTTATGGCTCTAAAATTTTATGATCTAAGTAATACAAATTTTTATACGCGCTTATCTAATTATTTATTATATCATTAATTTTAGTTGCATGTTGATGATTCACGAACATGACACTATTAATCTTCACCCAAATATGAATCAGAATAAGCTTAACTTATCCCAATTTTCTCAAGTAAGTGAATGAATATGTCATGCGAATAACAATTAGTGATGTTGTATGATACATAGTTAAAATTAATACTCTTTCATGACATCAACGCTAACTCAAGCTATTGAGATTAATGAGTGTCGGTTAGTAAAGGTATGTTCAATGAATTTATAAAAACAAGATAATGATATATTAAGAGATGAAACTAGATGATAATAAAGTGGACTTCAAGATTCTTTTCCGATAAATCATGATCCAAGCTAAATAAAATTTAAAAATAGTAACAAATTTTTACTTATAACTTATTAATACTATCTGTCGCTCTTTATCCGAATTCGAGATTATACCGGTTTAGTACTCACTCTTTATTTTAAGTATTGTTAGGAACTCCTGATGGTTAAATTTGGAGACACAAAAGCTGTGTTGCTTGTGGTGGTGGAGCAGGGAACAGCTTAGCACCATGTCCTAACCTATTGTCTTATTTCTCTTTACGTGTCCTAGATTGATACTGTGTTTGCCAATATTGGTTTGGGATTAACGTTGGTGGTGCCGGGAAAACATCCATCACCCAACCAGAGATTGGACTAAATAAAGTTGTTTCCAGGTAAGAGATCTTGGGCTCCCCGATTAGATGTTGCTTGGTAGCTAGGTTACACCATCTCCTCGGGTCGGTTCCGTTATCAAACATTTGCGAGAACAATCAATCACAGGGGAATAAAGGGATGTGGCCTTTTGCCATCATTAAATTAGATCATCTTCACGTTCGAACGCTCTTTTTTTTCTTGGAAATATCTCATTTGATTTTGCTGGAGCAAATATTTAGCGAGATACGTGCTGCAACTTCACATTTGTATTAGAGTATTTAATATCCAAGACTGTAAACATATAAATAGTTTATTATGGTGAATCAAATTACTTAAAAAATCAAATACATGCTACATATGAGAACATACATGTCCAGTTTAAAGTAGTGATTAGACTGAATGTTCCGATATTAAATAGTACAGGAAACATATACGTAAACCAACTGATCGATCAAGTGTGTTTTAATTTTGGCACCCAACTTGAAATTTTGAGGGATGAATTGGATGCTGAGATAGGTATG
The DNA here is from genome assembly GCA_012979155.1 of Hypericum perforatum. Taxonomy (NCBI): domain Eukaryota; kingdom Viridiplantae; phylum Streptophyta; class Magnoliopsida; order Malpighiales; family Hypericaceae; genus Hypericum; species Hypericum perforatum. The sequence continues at coordinate 163,466 of SOPF01028948.1, read as the reverse complement.
ACAACAATTAACACAGCAAAATTCAATGTGGGGTCCTCTTTCATTGAAAGGGATCCAGATTCTCATTCCGGGTTCACAATTTTTGGATGCAAATTTCGACCATCAATAATGCGGGTCCGATTACACGGATCCATCTAGTGCAAATTACCTGTTTCAATTGAAACAGAATCTGGGCCCGTTAAATGTTAACCCAAAAAAAAACTTTGTAACTTGATATCTCAAATACTTAATTTTTTTAACAATTAAAATTTTTTATTTATTCAAAAGAGAATCTCCAAAATAGCAAATAATGAAACTTAGTATTAGTTACACTTTTATACTGCTGGCTAGCACTTTTTACCTGATTGAAGCATAAGAGAATAACCTATCTAAAATACTTGCTAATTATATAAGAATTATCTCATGATTAATCCATGAACATCTTATAATATAACCTTTCAATTTAAGCGATTCGTTTTGCCAGCTTAGATAAAAAAAGATTATTTCCTATTGAATTTTATAATTATCATCCTGATTTCGTTTGCCTTGAAAAGACTAAATAGATCAATAGTTAATATAAAGAGCAAATTGTCCTCAGGTCCATAGCCTTTGCTAAAATCACTATTTTCGTTCCTCCTATTTCGAAAAAGAGATTTTCGTCCTCCTACTTTGCTTAAATTTTATTCTAAGGTCCCTGGTTCCGGTTTCAAGAAATTTCTCCGGTAACAAGAGATCTGAAATGACTTTTTTGCCTTTTATTTAAAAATTTAAAAAATAAGATAAAAAATAAGGGGCAAAAGGGAAAAAGAATCGTTTCAGCAAAAGAGTCCTCCATCTCTTTGACCTAAATCAAACAAGAAAAAAACAATTTTTATATTTTTTTAATTTTTAACTAAAGGGCAAAAGAGTCATTTTAGGTCCTTGGGTACTGGATAAATTTTCCGAAATCGGAACCAGGGACATAAGAGTGATAATTAAGCAAAGTTGGGGGACGAAAGTATCTTTTTCGAAACAGAAGGGACAAAAAATAGAAATTTTAGCAACGCTAGAGACCTGAGGGCAATTTGCTCTAATATAAAAGTTAAATAAAAAATGGTCAACACGTTTAAAGTATATACCTTCCAAATCCTTATACTTGCCAATTTTTTAATATATAAAAATTTGCCTGAACGAGATTCGTCAAAAGTTACAAACTTACAATGACATTCAGGTCAGGTGTACGCTCCTGGGCTATAATTTTGACAGCTCTGCCACTGCGTCTACATTGGAGTTGGCCCGTGAAAAAAGGCTAGTTCAGTGGCAGGCTGCTTTGTTTTGAGCTCTGTCGTCCGAGGTGGAATACTATAGGCTCATTTATTTTCAGTCAAATCCAAGTCCGTATAGAGCGAGAAATGAAGTTGTCAAACAACATTAGGCCTAGCGACATGGGATGGGAGTAATGAGATTTGATGGAAATTCAAAGTTCAAACTATGGCAAACTGTACTCTTAATGTAATTATAAAAAACTCGTTATTAATTGGTAAAATCAAATTGATCGGATCATGTATCAAGAAACAAAGTTCAAATTTACCGACTTACTAGGATACATACATCATTGCACTTTCACTTGACACTTATCATAATAATAAACGAGTTGTTACCTTGACGTACTCGAGTCTGATTATCCCTAAGCATCTGAATTTTCTGTGCAAGTCAAACCAATAATGCCTTGGCTGCAGTGCTGGCGAGTCATGGGCCAACAGTGGTATGGTGAAAAAGGGTGCAGATATTGGTGAGGGGTTGAGAAGAAGGAGGCCATACACATTGATTGCCAATGGGACTTCTTGTCAAATTTCACGAGACGACCTTGTTATTGTACGTGGCACATGGACATATGGCCTCGCATCTAATCTAAGTTCGTGACATATAATTCGTTAACTAATCTCCGTGGATTGTGTTAAATGCTAACTCGATGGTTGAAACAACTGGGCCACACCTATTTTATGGACGAAATGACGCTGATGCCCAGGGTGACCCGCTGCAGAATGAAGCCCATTTGTTTCTGTTAATTGTATTTCTCCAGATTATTAGGCATCCAAATCTTCTCTGTATCAGTTGAAGATTGTTATTGCCAACAACAGTTCATAGCAAAATGTTAATAAAAAATGGCTTCGCCCGGGTTCAATCGGAGACCTTGAGTGTGTTAAGACTGATGTGCTTGCTAACCAATTACACCACGACACCATTGTTGCTATTACACGCCAAAACGCTATATAAAACAAAATCAACCGATAAGATTATCTCAAACCATTCTTTTTTAATTTCCTTTTCTCTTCTACCCTTCAATTTACTTATGATTCTACCTTTGTGTTATTATTCATCTCCCCTCATATGATCAACTTATGAGTTTTGGAGTTCTTTTAGTTTATGAACTTTTTTTGATAAGTGGATTAATTTTATACATCACAAAATTTATATCAAATAGTGCTATACTACTCGACAAAAACATTGCAAAGTTCATGAACCTAAGATCAAAATCTAACCATTCACATTGCGATAATGAAAATTATAATATGTTGCTCATGCCACCAATAGTCGAGTGTCAAAATTTCCATGAGCATATAATCAATGTAGATCCGAAACCATCAAACTTCTTGGCTGCACACAATTGACATATATGCTTAATCATTGTCTTCCATGTCCACACATCGTTGTATCGAAGGAGAGCCTACAATCTATACCAAAAGTTCAAGGACTTCATCTCCTGTTTCTTCCTCTCAAGCATCCATTAACATGGCAGATTGAGCCTATAATCTGCCATGCGATTTGCACTGCCAAAATCATAATAACAGACTCTTTCGTTGAAACATGTATAAGGGTCAAAGTAAGACTTGTCTCCACATCTTTTATAATTGTACTATCAACTTTGTCAGCCAACGATCTTTCCATATCATCGACAACTTTTTCTTGAGGAGCAGAAGTATGGGCATTAAGAACAGTTTCATTAGCCTCAAGACCAACTTCCATCAAATGCATTGGAAACTGACATAGTAGAAGCTTCACTAACGATCGATCAATCAGATCGAGATCGAGAGAGAGAGAATTTGACAACCTATTTGGCGACAGAATAGGTTTTTAGGGTTTAGGCCATACTTTGGTGACAGAATTTGACGCATCAACTACAACTCTATTTGGTAAGCGTAATTTTTTCCAAAGTAAATTTTGTTTTATTGTTAATAATAATTACAACCTAGTTACGCATTTTCATTTAGTGAAATTGCGATGGTAAAATTTCATCGTGCATAATTCTTGTACCCTTGAGTTTGATCTGTGTGCCAATGGTTATTTTTGCTTGAAAACTACACTATATTCGAATTTCGAGTTGAGAATATCTCTCGTGATCATAATTGAGTTATATATGTTCAATATTCTTTGTTGTAAGTTCTCAAAAATATAGTAAGGACAAATTAATCCATTTTGCATTAGCAAGAAGTACAAAGCTGTGTAAGACTTTTGATATATAAGAACACCTAGAACCTATGGATATTCTACAACTATGGATTAAAAAAGCTAAATTTGATTCCGGTGTCAACTATGACATATATGCTGGCTGCAATGGCGGCCCCACTGAGGCACAGCCCAAACAGCCCAAGAGCCCAATTGAGGAACCACATTGGGCCGTAAACCTTGGGCTTCTTGATCCTTAGCCACATGAAGCACGGGTAAGCGAACGTGACGGGCAACGCAATTCCTCCGATGAGACCCGCCAGGCTGCTCAAGAACGGGATGGCCACTGCCGTGAAGTAGCAAAGGAACCCAAACTTGGCCCTCAGAAGTCCACGGACCCACCACGGGCATGCTCTCTTGAACCTCCTCGTGTACAAGGACTCCATCACGTCGAAAATCGGCATCCCGTAAATTTGGAACGAACTGAGTGCGTTGATTATGACGAACAAACTTGTAAGGGCGAGGATGAATTTTGATGTGTCCTTGCTGTGAAATGCGTATAATGCCGCGAGCATCCCTCCGGTTTGCGGTATCTGCATGTAACAATCATAAACAGTTAGTATTTTTTCATTCTCGAGATTATTTTATCACTTTTGTTAAAATATGTATGATTCGAATTGGAAAAAAAAAAAAGCGTACCATTTGACCATATGCCCAATAGCCTCCAATTGCCAATGGGAATATGGACGCCGCGATGAGTGCGTAAGCGGATTTGGCTCCTTTCCACATTGGCACGCGCGACGGGTGCTTCTCACTCGAAGGCATCGTCGCCTGCATCAAGCATAAACACAAATTAATTCACACTTCAATTTCAAAATCTTCCGGCTACGTCGAAATTAAATCATATAAATTTAATGTTTCCTCTTCTCTTCTGGTCAATCTACGATTATCCTTTTTTTGTTTTCCCACTAAAAAGTTGACAACTTGGAAAATATCGGCGTTGGTTGCATTATGTCAAGAGTCAAAGGTCAAAATCCCACCAAAAAAAGAGTCAAAGGTCAAAAGATGTTGTTATCCAACCATTGACAAAATTACCGTAGACAAATATGTAGAATAATTGAAGAGTAAGCAGTTTGGGTTTACTATGCTGTACGCTATTTTTCTATAGTAAATATATTTGTAGTTATCTCAATACTGGTGTTAGCAATTTCTCAGTAATGCCTAAGATGATCAATTATACCACATGTCATAGTTTTATTGTAGCAGCAAAATATGTTACGATTTCTTATTTTATCTATGTATTATGTTGCTATGTTTTGTAACCCTCTATCTTAATAATAAAAGACCCCCAAGTCTTATTATTTAAAAAAATTTACGAAAAAATATTATATAACAAATTAAATTGTGGTTGTTGAGTTCTGGATTAATTGAGGAAACTAATAAAAGAAACACCATAGATTCATTTGCAAAAAGCGTGTTAGTAATTAAAAATAAGGAATATATCTGACCCCATAAATTAAAATTAATTTAGCCAGATTACTGTTAATCTATGTCACGTACCTGAATCTCAAGTATCAAATTGTGGCCTCTAAAAGCAAAGGCAATGATCCCAAGAGCATTAAGCACATTAAAAGCCCTCCTAAAATCATTTGAAGCATATTCAGGGTTGTAGGAGACTCCCGGTAGCCTGCCCTTTGCGACGGAGACTATCCATATAATGGCATAGTATGCGACGGCCGTGACTGCTCCGATCAGCGACACTCCGGCGATAGAGTTGAGGTTGGGCAGCTGAGACAGGATCACCGCGCCGCAGGTGAACACGAGGTACCACTCCGCGGTGGTCAACGTCTTAGCTGAGCAATTATCCTCGCAGACTATTTGGAAGAAGGTTTTCATCGTTCCGCCTCCCAATATAATGAGGATAGAGCATGTTCCTCCTGCTAGGTACATGATTGGGAATATTGCTAGCAAGTTTGTTAACTTCTCCCCTGCATCCATTAATTTTAGTGTAAAATTAAATTAGTCTTCTATAGCAACATTGTTGGAAGATAATAACATCTAATTTAAATTGATATAATTGGTTGATAAAGCAATTAAAAATCTCCAAAACAATCTATCATGCATAATTCAAATTGATTGGACAAATCATAGATTATCTGATCACGTTGGATTATCATCGGATAATCAAACTTTCTAAAAGAGTGATAAATGATAAGAATGAACCAACTTTGACATATGAAAAGCCCTTTTAAAACAAGAATGTAAAAAAAATATATACATATATCTAACTCTTAATTTTACATGATATCGAATGAAAAAAAATTATAACTGTAAACAAACTTGTCTCCATACTTACAACTAAGAGTTATTTCTGGAAAGAAGATATAGGAAAGATGTACTAACCAAAGGCTGCATTAGCCAACTGAAGATATCTACTGTAACGAATTCCCGTCTCTGGAGATTCATGGAGGTCCACCAAAATATGTAGAGTATATAGTTGCCAAATAAAGGCCAAAGTCAAGCTTATGATCCCCCAAGACCTGCCAGCCGAAGAATATTAAATATAACTTTCAGTATCTTTTTTTAGAAAATATCTCTAAATATCTGAAAAAATGACATACATAATGGTTACTGTGATGCACCAAATAAAATTTGCTTACAAACTAATACATGAGTTGGTAAATTACTCATAAAAGACTTAGTAGTTAGTATTGGCACTTACCATCCCAGAACAGTGAAAGCAACTGGGAGGACGAGAGCTTGGATACCGATCCCGGAGCAGAGGCAGTGAAACGCGGCGTAGTAGGCGTTTCCGTTGCGGGACTCGGTGATCGGAAGCCAGGCATCGTGAGGGTCAAGCTTTGTGAGGTGGAGAGCCCTCCTAATAGGGCTGCCTAGAGGAGTTATAAACCTTGGCGTCCTGATCCTCGGGGTGAAGTTTCGCGGGGTTCTGGCTCCGCTCGCCGGACCGATGTGGTCGCCGGGGAGGAGCAACGGCGACCGCGTCAACGACGGCGAGTGGATCTGCGAAGGAGGAGCAGATATTGGCGGGGTCGGGGCCACGGAGGCTGGCCTTGGAGTAGTAGGAAGTGAGGTTAGTTCATTGGCTTCACCCATATTTTTCTTTTTTTCTCTCACCAAGTGAAGGCAATTTGTTAACTTCTTCAGTATTGTGTTTTAGTCGCCTACAAAATCTGGTTATTTAAAGGGAAATTGTTGTTATTTAATATGATATGGGGAGCATGCAATTGTTGAAAATTCGGACAATATATTATAGTTGGTTTTGACATTTAGTGTGAAATGGGGTACACCGGACATAAATAACATATAAGTTGTTCAGTTATGGCGACTTGAATTTAACGGATATGTGTCGAGCTCATTCAAAGGCGTGGAAAGTAGCCAACCAATTTTGTCAAACTGAATTAATGTTTTATACTATCTTTTGATATGTAGAATTTTGATGCTCACTGAAAAACCGTCGTTAATTTAGTACGAATGTACATCAGTAACTTATGTAAGTATTGTTGGGACAAATCGATCCCACGCGCAACGGAAACAACGAGCAAGCCACGCAAACACAACAAAGTTCAAAATGGAAATTAGACAAAGAAGACAAGGAATTTGTTCACCCGGTTCGACGAGATCGTCTACGTCCGGAGGCGTACCAAGCCAGGAGGAAATCCACTATCAAGATACCTTGATCAACCTTGATCTTACAATGAGGAAGAAGAAGAACACCTTTCCTCTCTTCTCTAATATCTAGATATTATGTGGGATATGCTTAGTATATAAGTGGGTGAGTGGGGGGAAGTATTTATAGGTTTTTACAAGTGGATAAGCTTAGATTTTTGGCTAGAAGGAAAAACTGCAATTTCAGCCGACGCAGTGGCCGCTACAAATGTAGTGGTCGCTACGCACCCTGCAGTGGCCGCTACAAATGTAGTGGTCGCTACGCACCCTGCAGTGGCCACTACAAATGTAGTGCTCGGGTAGTACGAGCCTTCCTTATTTTCTTCTAGTGACCGCTACAAATGTAGTGGTCGCTGCTCCTCTGCAGACCAAACTTCAACTTCACTTTTCTCCCTCATACGAGCTCCGTTTTCAAAACCGTCGAATCCTGGGCGTCCCCTATCGACATATCTACCTTCCGGAGTATCGTCAGGCTCCACACCTAACAAGTATATATGCCTTTTTTTTATCTAATTGTTCTCCTGATTGTACTCTTGCAAAATTATAATCAACGACCTTAAAATTGAATCTGATTGTTAAGTTGTTAATAACTTTTGGAAAATCCGAAAATACACTTCCCAAGAATTTTCTCCTAATTAAAATGTGCCAATTTTACAATCTTTTTAGCTAACTAAAAAATTTAAAATTTATACTAAGTATAATTCGTCATAAGAAAAATATTGGTCTCTCATAAACAGTACGGAATTGAATTCCAACGTTGTGTTAGGAAAAAAATAAAAGTAAGCTCGTGGTACTTAATTTATTCCAACACCAAGTATACCAGCTGTAGTCAACGCTTAATGTCGTGATCCATACATTAAAGGTCTACATAATAATTGGAACGTGGTCACGGGATTTGTACAAGTTAATTAAACTTGCAAGTTGCAAGAGACTTTTGTTTTGGTCGAAAATTCCGAGAAGACTCTTCCACTATAGCAGTCTCCATAAGTGTGCTAAGTGTATCATTATGTCATATATGAGATCAAAAAAGTAATGGAAAATTTGTGGAAAAATAATTAAATTAACTAGTGAAATTGTTGTCTTAATTTAACAAAGAAATTTTTTATTCGGAGTTCTTAAAATGTGGCGATATCAATGACTTATTTAGATATCTTTATCATCTTATTACAATTTAATTGGACTCGAATCTATACTAACATAAGATAAAAAAAATTAATAATGAAGCGGAGACTAAGATTGATGAAATAAAGTACATGAAAAAAAGCAGCCCGGCACACCTAGCTTGACCAGCCATTGACGCTAAGCGTTGGGCAGTCCAAATCGGCAAACTCATCAACTACGTGTACTGTACACACATATATATTGAGAATGCTACTACCAGGATAGATAAGCTCAAAAAAAAAATTTAATAAATGCTACTACTGTGATAGATAAGCTCAAAAAAAATATTATTTCTAACGTCCTTTGTGGTTCAGAATGATTCAAAATTGAACTAATCCAGCTAATGAATAATCAGATATAAGGACTATGAACTCAAAATTCCCCCATTAAATAATACATACTGGTATAAATGTTCAACATAACTTCTTTACGGAATCATTGGCATATAAATATGTGGTCTCTTTCCATTTTTGCCAATTGGTGGCGTTAGTACATATGACTTTGTGGTGCATCTTAGTGAGGGATGGCAAGAAGAGAGCTCTCTATCAAGTAGTGAATATGGGTTCTTCCTCCTTTTTGTTTCTTACTATTTTAAAAACCGTATATACTTTACTCTTGGGAGCCTCCTACAGAGAGACCACCCTCTAAAAATAGGTGTATACCACTAAAGGAGAAAAATGTGCTCAATGCATGGGTATGTAGATCAGAATTGTTGCTTTATAAAAGTTGCCCAAGAGTTATGCCTCACAAAAAAAAAAAAAAGTTGACCAAGAGTTCGCGCTATTTCGTGTCTAATCAATGTGGAATTCTATCAGTCTTTAATAATGTTGGATCATGGTTCCGAAGTGGGGGAGAGTCCAATTCAATCACTTACCGGGCCACGGCCCATCATGTTCCATGCATCAACAAGCATGTTTTGGTTATTTTTAAATTTGTGGTAAAATTTTATTGGGCAAATTCCCCCTAGTTCCTGTACTTAATTGAATTCTACTATCCGGTCCCTTCTTTCTCATAAATGATTTAGCCATCCTTGTATTTTGAAAAAAATATTGATCTCGGGTCCCTGGTTGACTTTCGTTCCCGTTTTTTCATTTTTTGTCATGTGAAATAACTATTTTACCCTTCACAAAAAGACAAAAATAAGATGAAATTTGTCATTTTGTGAAGGATAAAATAGTTATTTCACATGATAAAAATTTTAAAAAAGTGGCTGATTTGGTCAGTGGGGACCCTAGGCAAATATTTTTAAATAAAACAGGGATGGATTACTCATTTAAGAGAAAGAAAGGACTCGATAAGAGAATTATGTTAAGTCGAAGGACTAGAGGGTAATTTGTCCAATTTTATTTTATTACTCCTTGATTTGATCAACTTGTATATCATTAATATCGTGGTTTAAAAATTTAAATTTTGTGACAATTTTCCCGATTTGTTTTTTTATTCAGTTGACACCCTGAAAATTGTAAAAAAATGTCACTCGGTAGTATTAAATAAAAAGCGGAAAGCTGAAAATAATATGAAAACATTATGAGAGATTGTTTTTTCATTTTTTCTATAAATATTTTTCTTTAAAACAATTATTATCGTTTTTCTTGATTATACTTGACATATTTCTGTCCAAAAAATTTGTTCAAAAAAAAAATTCAACTGAACATTTCTAGACTTGCAACATTTTAACCATAATTCTTTTGTTGAATATGTCAAATGGTTTTAACGATATATCATACTGGATGGTGCGGGATGAAAGGGTAGAGACTGACCTACTTGCCTTAGTGTAAGTTAACGTCTAACTACTAGCCCATTGGATATATAATTATTATTTATCCTAGCAAATTTTCTTCCTAAGCTTAATTGATTCTTGTAGATTATATCAAATTTAAGAAATTAAATTGAACAAAAATACATTAGTTTTGATTGTCACAGTTTAAGATACTTTCAAAATTTAAACTTGTATTGTTGGGTACCCGCAACGCGAATAACCCTCCAAAAATAGGCGTATGCCACTTTTAGCAGCGCGCACACGGTATTCTTTAGTAAAAGGCGAAAGAATAATTCGCTTTGTGCTCACTGCATGGCTGCGTGACTTTCAATAGACAAGTTCGGGTCTATTATATAGCAACACTTGAAGGGTTCTTTTGCTTCGGTAACCGATGTGGTATTTGTTGCCTCTTTAAAGTTTGGCTTCTGCTTCCCATTCCGCTTCAACGACCTGTCGCCTGCAGTTTTAAACTTAACTCCTTGTCGCTGTTTCTGAATAAGGTCAAACCGAGACATGGAATGGCTCTAGCCCTGGAAATATTCATTATTTAGTACACGGTGGAACCAAGACCAAGCCTATCAGCCATAACAAGTTCATTGTTTTGATTTTTGGATGAACCTTATAATTAGAAAGGACTTGGTACGCATGGATAGCACCGTCAAAGATAGACCCGCAAGCACCTGGAGGTTGTAACGAAGATGGTTTGAAATCCAAAGGAAGTACAAAGTTGTTGTAGCTTCGGAATAGATGCCAGCAACCGTAAACAGAGATTAACGTCGCGATAAGAGCTCCCAGATATGACCGAGTAAGGTGTAAAAGGGAACCAGAAGTTGGTATTGCTAACAGAAATCAGTCTTACATGAGATATTGTTCAGCCCCAAAGGCATACAAACTTAAAATCTCATCCTTCACATGGCCTAACTAATCAGGAACTTGGATATAACTTCTGCATCAAGCGAAACCCGAATTCTCCCACAGGATACGAATTTCGTCGCTCTATTACCTTCTTCTTGGAGCTGTCCACTCCTTCCAGTCATTGTCGATATGAGTTTGGCCCCACTTTACTGCTGCACGTGCAGCTTGAGGTCCCCCAGGTAACTCTCGCTCGTCGATGGTGTCCGCCATGTCGATAAAAGGGTCTACCAAAAGTGTTCCAGGACCACCATATTCTGTGCGTAGAAATGTGCTCAATATCTGTAGAGAACCATCAGAAAAGGTAACAGTTAAGGCTGCATATCTCCGTGCACATCTGAAGTAAAGACGACATGATGAGTGTAAATATTGGTGGATCGATTGTCTTTCAAAAGAACTGTGTTTGGATTAGAGAGTGAGACTAGAAACTTCTCATTAATTCAAACCTCCAACATCCGATGCATCATTATAATCAAGAACAACAAGACATCACAATTGGTCCGGGAGAAAGAAATTCTGCCTTCTTAAATGATGAAGCCTAGAGATGATTCCAATGGTCAACGAATGTTGCTCATAAGATTGTGTCTAACTAGTCAAGTTGAAGCCTAAACAGCACGGTAATCAATCCACCATGTGCACTTAAACATTGAAACCCAGCTCTCCAAGAGAAGAATTGCCTCACTGAGAAGGCATGCAGGTAAACAGGAGAAATAAAGTTGTTCCAAGCAACTAGATTGCTTCAGCTAAAAATTAGCTTACTTTACTAAGAGATCCCGACCGAAAAAGATAATACAAAGTGATCTAAATTTGAGCTGCGATCAAAGATCCGCCATCAACACTGTCTATAAACAGAAGAAAATGATACCTACTCGCCATTTTGCGGCCTATAACGTCCGCCCATCCAGTAGACATAAAACCATTTTTCCAGCCTAACTTTGACAAGCAGAACAAGGAACTGAAGTGAAAATCTAGGAGTGGCATCCTCAAAGTTACTAGCTTGAACAAAACTGGAAGCTCAATTTCCTACTCCTTCAAAACCAAAGAAAAGGCAATAAAATCTTTTTTAACATGTAAAAATTGTATAACCCATCAAAATGCTAACCTACATATGCAAGAGTGCACCGCACTAAAATTCTCCTTATAATAAAATCTCCAACTGATAATAACCAAATGACTAATGTCCTAACACATCCTCACTTCCAAGTGCAGCTACTAAATCCCACCACAAACTATGAAACTCTCACAACCAACATCAAACAAACCACTTAAAGACAAAAATTTTAATCATCCAAAACTGAACCCACCTCGGTGCAGATCTCAACAACCTCCTCGACCGAATCTCCAAACACATCCTCTTTCGTAGACAGCCTGTTCAAAAGATGGGCCTTAAACTTCTCCGTCTCCTGAGACAACAACCCAAACATAGAAAACCTCAAAATCACTCACCAAGAATCAAACTTTACAACGACCCAGAAGGCGAAATATAAAGGAAAGAGCTCAAAATCACTCAACAGCATCAGCGAATTCCGGAATTGGGTCTGGGAACTTGTACTCGGCTGCCCTGCAAATGAACTCTCTCCTGGCTCTACTGGTTCTTAAAGGGTGCAACGAAATGGGTCCCGACTTGAAGCTACTTGGAGTGAAGTTCCTGGGTTTAGAGGAAGGGAGAGAGAAGGAGGAAGCCTTTAGAGGATAAATGCTTGCTTTGATTGTACATGAACAAGCCATTGTTGTTAGTTATCTTTCTCAAGCTTGGTTTCCCACTCTGCTCTGTTTCCTTATCTTTTTGGTTTGGACTTCAGGGTTTTTACTTCATATCCCCCTGCTCTTAAACCCTCTTATCTTTTATTGGTCGGAATTAAACTTTTTAGTTTTCTAGTACTTCTTTTATGGTATTTATACTTATTAAACTAACTATTTTAAATTTTAAATTATATTAGATTTTTTTAAATACAACAATTTTTTAGTAATATGACTCTAACTCTAGAACTAATTAATCTTGAACATCGCCCTTATGAATTTATTTGGCTTAGTTTTTCTGGTTGGTACTTAGTTACTAAAAATTTGTTCAAATTGAAGTTCGACAAAGTTTTTGAATTGTGATTAATATTTTTCGCACAAATATATTAAACCCTTAATTTAACAAGACCCATATTTCCTACCCGAATTTCATCAATCTGTTATTTTTTAGAGGGATAGATCTGTTGCTGACTTACTGTGGAGTGGGACTGGATTCAGTCCTGGAAGTCATTTCCAGGACCGTCCTGGAACTGGTTTTGTCAACACATTCAAGTGGTTTTGGCAAAACCAGTTGAACATACTAAGAAAACCAGTTGAACATTCTAAGAAAACCAGTTGAACATAATAAGAAAACCAGTTGAACATATTAAAAAAACCAGTTGAACATATAGAAAAAAACCAATTGAACATTTTCCTGGAAACTACTTGAACATTCATTGGGAACCACTTGAACATACTAAGAAAATCACTTGAACATACTAAAAAAACTACTTGAACATTAATTGACAAACCACTTGAATATACAAAGAAAATTACTTGAACATAGTAAGAAAACCACTTGAACATACTAACAAAACTACTTGAATATACTAGGTAAAAATCATTTAAACATACATTGAAAACCACTTGAACATACTAAAAAAACCACTTGAACATAATAAGAAAACCACTTGAACATACTGAAAAAACCACTTGAACATTAATTGGCAAATCACTTGAACGTACTAATAAAACCACTTGACATAATTCGCTAAACCATTTGAACATACTGACAAAACCACTTGAACATACTGTCACTCGACCACTTGAACATACTGGCAAAACCACTTGAACATACTGGCAAAACCACTCGAACTTACTGTAAAACCACTCAAACTTTTTTGTTTATGTAATTGACTGTGATCAATAGAAGAATTAAATTCGTCATTTAATGGTAATTCGTCATTAAATATTGTCATTTCCCTCTATTCTCCTCTTCCCTCTTTCTCTTTCCTCCTTCATTGCCTTCCTTTTTTAAGTTTCTTTCTCTCTCCTCTTTCATTGACTTCCTTTTTTAAGTTTCCAGGATGGTCCTGGTGTATTTTACACATCCAGGACTGAATCCAACCCCCTGTGGAGTGTTCCATTTTTTTCATGGGTCAAAAAGTACTTGGTCTTATTTTCAAGAAGTGAACCATTATTTTAGGGAAATCCCATTGTTTATTTGATGGATAGAATCCTAAGTTTCTGGGTTAGGGGAGCACACTCTCAAGGTGGATTAAGGTGGATTGAGTTATAAATAGTATTTTGTGAACTGAACAAATACGATTTTTTTTCACAGATATTAAAGAAACATAGACTAAAGTAAAAAAAATCACGTAAACTGATATTACATGAAAGAAATATTATTCTCACAAAAATAAAAAATACAAAAATAATATATCATTACCGCATTAAGTAAATGTCAATATCGCATTAAAAAAATATACTATCGCATGAAATAATATATCTCACATGGAAAAAATGTTAGCACGATATGTCCAAATTTCATACAATATGAATTAATTTGTACAGTCCGTACCCAATCTATTCTGATATTTGTTTAACCAACTCATCGAATAACATCTTACCATGCAAGGGTGACAAAAATATAGAATCACTATAAGTTGAATAGAGTAAGAATCCATATGATCTAAATTCGATCCAGATCATATATGTTGTTGCGAACTTCAACATTAATAAGGGAATGCATTGAAATCCCACTTCGAAGTAACGTGCAATTGTACTCAACTGCATAAAGCTCGTCTATTCCAAATGGCCAGTGAAAAAAAAAGGTGGATCTATTTAAAATCCTCTGGTAGTTGGATTTACATGTCAATGAACCCTTAGAATTTGAAAGTAGTTGGAGAAAGACAGAGCTACACATCCATTAGAACTAGTTGCCTTGTACATAAAAGCTTCAAGCCCAAGCTTAGAGGTCAGCTACAGCGCCAATATTCAGGCAAAAGGACCTATTGTTCTGAACAAAAGGTGCCAGTTCGCAACACTGTACATCAAAATGCAACGCCAGATGTTCTTCAAGCTAGGTCACCAGGAGGTCAAAATCGCATAGAAAAGATGACAGGGAGTGGGATCAGTGTTGTGTTAGGCTACTGCTACTTGAGTCTGGTATTCGACGACGGTATTTACATGAAGTTTTTCGGTATCACGCAGAGGTTATAGGTTCCTTTCATTAGGCTCAAGCCAAGGAAACCCCAGAAACTCGAAAACCTCCTCCTCGGTATCCATCTTCAAACTTGCACTAGCCTTTGCACTCTGCAACATAACCAGCATTTGCTGAAGTCAGCTGTTCATAGATCAAGGTAGTAGCGATGAAGTTGAATGACAGACGGCATTACTCTCTTGCCACCAGATGCCCGCGTAGCTGGATATAGGCCGGTGTCATCAAGCAGGTACCCTTTCGACTCGGCTAGCAATCTCAACCTTCATTAGTCAAGTGAAAACTAAAAGTAACCAAAATGTGTGAAGGTTTTTCCCATTCGTTCGCGATATTATAATTTACAGTATAGTAATGTATGAACCCTACAGCAGGTATAATTGTTCGGAATTAGAACTATAGGCAAGAATTACATGCGCAAAGAACAATGAAACACAATAAAACCAAAACCTCTAGAAAATTAGCCAACCATGCTCTTGCAACAGAAAAATAATAAAACAGGAACTCAAAGATACATATACCTCCTGTTCAGCACATCATTTCCGGTCCAGGCGATTAGGCCAAATGCATGAATGTCCCTTGGATACACCTATAAAGAAAAACATCAGTAAACAAGTTAGTCATTTGGTACTGCAAGCAAACTGCTTAGATGCTTGAACTTCCCCATGGGAGTTTTCAAGTACATCAAAAATTCAGCAATAGAGTTCAAACACACATTACAGCGAACTTAAAAGATGCCCTTAATTTCTTGTTCTTAGCGATAAACCAAAGGAGGCACGCAATCTTGTGGAGAACCAATGGAGTAAATTAAAAGTACTGACTTTTCAACCGATGAAGCAAATCAATATTTCCAATTCTATTTGGATAGCTATGTAATATTTTCTAAAATGTTTCTCAATCTAAAACGCAAATAGACTTCCTTAAGCTTTGGGGCCACCTACACCTTCCTAATATATCCAAGACTCAATTATTTTCCTGAAGTCCCTCAAGCATAAACTTGAGAAATGTATAAATCTCCATATGGACCAAGGTCCAGTCGGCCACCACATGTTCATTCATGATGTGGCTGAAAAGTTACCTTAAAATCTATTCTACGCCTAACTTCACTCCCAGGGTACGTACAAAGACCAAAGTATGTGTCAACACCTGAATCAGTTCCCTGCAAAGAAAAATGAAGAGGCCAATTAAGCATATCCCCGGTGCATTCACAAAAGTTGGTACCTAAAAATTGAAGGGGCAACGGCTGAATATCTTCATAAGTAAAGAAGTTAGATTCGATAAATGAGACAGAAGTACGGAAGCATGAAAAGAGTATGAACCCTTTGCAAAAGAACGATGCACGTAGGTTGTCTTTAGCTTCAGAGAATAAGTAACACATTGTGTACAGTGAAGCATACGTTCAACATCGTTGTAAGAAAAGTGCTCCCAAGATGCAGAGGGTTCAAGAGAAACAAAAATCAAAATGTACTTGAGGGGAATATGCTAAAAGATATTCAAGTACTGAGGAAGCACCTCAAGTTTGAATGTTCGATTAAGACAATACAAAGGTTCAACTGTTGTTCAACCAACATCTTACCTGTTCGCTGTGAGTGCTGAAGACCAGATCTTCCCTCAAGAAATTTATCTCTTTTAATCGCTTCACAAACTTTGTCAAAAAACCTTTATGACTGTATGGCAAGACAAGTGATAATGGTAATACATAATATAGTACCAACATTCATACTTACGACCAACTACATTAACACCTCCAGGACAGCAAATCAACAATTTCCGGAATATTGACCTCGCAGCAGTATCATGCAACAACTGCTCTAGCTCAGTCATGGTAGGAGAAAGAAGATAGAAACCAAGGAGGAGACCATGAAAAATCATATTTTACCTTTTTCTGTCAGGGTGTGTAATCACCATATCCATATCCCCACAAGAAGCCTTACCACGCCTATAGGACCCGCCGCAGACAATAATAACCTTTGTATAGGAAAAGTTAGAGAATATAACAAACGTTATACAGATTTTGGATATCATGATGGTTCAAGCAAAGATAAAATGGGCTACTAAGTGGTCTCAACTTAACGAGTAAACAAACGTAAGTGGAGATTCATCACCCACCCCTGGTAAAATCTGTTCCCCGACTTTCTGTAGAAGCTTTTCCATTTCCTCGACCTCACTGCGTGGGATCCTTGTGTTAATGTCATCAAAGTACTTCAACCCAATCTTCTGTGAATGAGTTAAGGAATCCTCGACTTTCAGATCATCCAGGGAGCGGTATCCTTTTTCATACAACTTTAAAGCTGTGGCTGGACCAACTCCCCATATTTCTCCAAAGAGACTGATAGTTCGCACCTAGTAATGGTTCAGATGAAAGTGAATCTTTAAAATGCAAGGTGTAGAGCATAGCAGCATGTTCCGCCATTACTACAAGAAACCAAGGGAGATAAGCTCCTCTGGGAAAGCCAAGAGGAGTCATCCTCTCACGTTCCCCTGCCACTTGCACAAAAAGATGCAGACTATCCGTCTTTGGAGAAGAAATCAGAAACAATATGAAGCAAAAGCTGCAACCTACCTTCTCATCGTTTTCGAAGTGTTCCAACTTGGACAACTTTCCAGTGGTCACAATCTCCTGAATCTGAGTTGATATCACAGAAACAACCAAGGTTAAGTAAAGATAGACACTTTAGTTTATATCAGGAATGTAAGACACTTTAGCATAAATAATTATAACAAAAAACGAAGTTGCAGAAGCATATGATTGTGTGCATCAACAGAATCAGATCATGAACATATAATAATATGAAAGAATCCCACTCACATGATCCTGCAGGGACTTCCCAATCCCAGGAAGATCTTTTATTTGCTCTGAACTTTCAATTTTAAAAGGCACCTTCTCGATGACTGGAATCGCCTTGTAATAGCTAAATGACCTCCTATCATCACCAAGAGCTATACATGAAACGGCGGAGAAATTGAATTAGATCACACACAGAGGGATCACGGAAGACAAACTAGAGGACAACCAAACTGTAGCAATTTTTCTGTAAGTAAATATGGGTTTATTACTCCATGTAACAAGACACATAGAAGTAAATGGGAATTGATAGAGGCAATCAACCATAGTCTAGTGAATATATCTAGTAAACATTAATCACATACCTCGATAAATATTGATAAGTTTTCCAAATATCTCAGTGATATTGCGGTTCAAGTCAGGTGGTTTGTACAGTGATGACAACTGCATTACAGAGGCCTATTACTATCATTCACTTAAAGTACGATATAAGTATAAGCACTCCAAACAACCACTCTATACAATGCAAGTCTCAACAGATACCGATACAACACGATCAGTAACTGAGTGACTCAAATCGGAAGCATCGACAGAAAACAAATAAACTCTCACATCCTTCTCTGGAGTGCCAGAATCCCTCGATATGGCACTAGCAGGACTCGGAGAGCGATACAAGCCGGCAGAACCTCCAGGACTGCTTGGAATTTCAACACGATCATCGTGCACAGCACCTTGCCTTTCATTTCCTCCAAGATCCTCTCCATTCTCCGGAGAAGCTCTCGCCTTTGTGTTCGGGGATATTTCAGCAGCAACGGACTTGTTCTCGTTCTCCATACCGAAACCCGACTTGCCACTCCCATCCTCTTCTCCTTCTTCTGCATCGATCTTTAAGCGGTACAGATCTTCCGGTTCCCTTTCCCCCAATTTTAAACTGTCCTCTAGCCACTGATAAACTAAAACATTCTACAAAATAACGCAGTAAAGCACAAAACTTTAATCAAACCGCTCCAAGAAAATCACATAGCAACCTCCCTTTTCACTAAATTACTCAATTTCAACCCTCCCCAATCCAAACTCACCCCGACGAAGCGGTCCAAGCGGCCTCGATCGACTGCCCGGAGAAGCGCCGAGGGGTCGGCGGCGAACACGTGGGTCACGTTCTTCGAGAGCCGGGACTCCAAAGTTGCCCCCATTTGGACTAGCTTTTGCTTCCATATCTTCCGTTAATTTTTGTTCGCATCCGAAACGGCACCGGATTAGTAAAGAAAAGGGAAACGAGATTGGGGGAGAAAAGATTTTTTTTTTTTAAGTAGTTTAAGTAGAAAAACCTGCAAGCGACGAGGCTGGACTCCTGTCTCTACGAGGAAGACGCGCATGCCGGAGAATATTCCGTTAGGGTCCGGCGACGGGAACCGGTTCTCCGTTTTCCTTTTTGGCGCCATTAGTTTAGTTAAGAATTTTTTTTTAAGGGGTGTTTACTTAAGAGTTTTTTTTTTTTTTGGTGATAATGGTGAGTGGATATCACTCTTGCATCAGATAAAATAACAGAATTACAAGTGCTGTTCTTCCCTTAAGAAGGGAATACATGATACAGGGGGAAATTCATGAATCTGAAGTCCCTCATGGTTTGATAAAGCAATATTTGCCAGACAATCGGCAAGTTTGTTGGCTTCCCTATTGCAGTGGGTCACTTCGACTCGGTCCAAAAGACGAATCATATGACGACAGTTACTCACAAGGGTGTGTAGAACATTACTTCTTGCGACGCCCTTGGTTATGTGGTTCACTGCTAAGCTCGAATCAGATTCGATGATTAGCTGTTTGATATTCCTTTCTCTTGCGATGTGAAGCCCGCTTCGGATTGCTCTGATTTCCGCCACCAAAGCTGAACTGCTACCAAGGGGTTGACTGAAGCCCACAATCCAGTTTCCCCTGTCATCGCGTATCGCTCCTCCACACCCTGCTCGTCGAGGGTTTTGCTTTGCACATCCATCCGTGTTTAATTTTAGCCAACCTTGTTGTGGTTTCTTCCAGCTTGTGTGTAGTCTACCAGCATGGATTTGGGTTGGTTGGTAGTACGTACTTCGTTGTTTCGCTGAGATGAACTCTTTGGTCTGGGTGCGGATGATCTTCGTTGGGTCTGTTGGAGCAGGGGTGTTGTTGAAGACCTCGTCGTTCCTCTGTTTCCACACCCACCAACAAGCTGTGCTAAACAATATGTTCCATTCCATTCCTGTCACCTTGGTAGAGGAGATCTTCAGATTCTCCTGAAACCAGTTATTGTGGTCAATCATGAAGAAAGTCCCTTGGGCATCCGAAGGCACTAGGCTTCTCCAAATCTTCTTGGCTAATGGGCAGTCCCTCAATAAGTGAAGGATGGATTCTTGCCTATTTCTGCACCTTGGGCAATAAGGGTTCGGGGTGATCTTCCTTCTGGCTCGCTCCTTATTCGTCATTAATTTTCCTTTCAGACAACTCCACAAGAATATCCTTATTCTTTCCGGGACTTTTACTTGCCATACAAGTTTCCAATTGATTGATTCTGGGCAACTTGTAGAGGCAAAAGCTAAGTGGGCAGATGAGGACGTAAACTCACCAGAACTAGAATGACGCCATGCTAGTGAATCCGTCATGTGTTCTTGTTCATCTACAAAGATGTCAGCAATATTTGGCAGCCATTTGGTCGGGATGATGGGTGTGAGGCTACTCCACTTCCAGCCAGTTGCCGAATCCCAATACTCCGAGACAGTCCTCTCCATTTGGGGCTCCGGTATGTCAAAATCCAGATTGCATAGAGGCCCTAACCTTGGGACCCAATCGTCCTTCCAGAACTTTATGATCCTTCCGTTTCCCACTGAGCACATCAAGCCACTTGACAGAAAGTCGGCAATCTTTGTTAGGCCTGACCATATCGCTGATTGGTTGGATTTCTTCATGAAAATTGTGCCATGTTGACCTTGATGATGATACTTCATGTAAAGGATTTGTGACCAACACTCTTGGGGTTGCGTGAGGAACCGCCATCCAAGCTTAGTTAGGAGAATCTTGTTTGTTTGCCTTGCACTTAAGAGTTAATTGCTTGGATTTGTCTCTGTTGTTCAAGTTTAAAATTTCCCGTTAACTCAAAACGGTTACGACCGTACACCTGCTACTCTCGAACTTTTCTAGAGAATTTTCTCTGAACCCTCTCGGCCTAAGACCGACTCAAGCTATGAGGAGGTTCCACCCCCTCACCCCGGAGCGAGTCCCATATGGGGCTAGCTTCAGCAACCATTCACTAACGACCCAAATTCGACCCAACTTGTACAATGCATGGTTTTTATAGGGATATTTGGGTGTTGTGGAACCACGTCTCGACCCTTATCACAATCCTTGAAGTGGATACTCAATTCATACATATATCTTTTGGGTTTGACCCTGCCGGGGTCCATGTGGTATTTTACGGCCAGTTACGGTAGTCCCAGACTCAATGGTCGTGATTTAATGTTCAAAAAATGATCTACTATTGCTACTGATATATTCAAACATTGGCTCATGGCCAGTGATTTAAATGATTATGTCATATCCGATGGCGAAAAAGGAGGTGCGCCTATCCGAAGAGACTGCCAAGTATGGTTCCAAAAGTAGATTAACACATGTGGAGAATGTCGGATCGTAGAATGGCCGATCGTAGTTGGTACACATGAAAACTAGATCGTAGAATGGCCAATCTATAGCAGAGACTCAAATTCCCAAAGGCTATCATCGTACACCACCTACCCCGCAGGATCAAAAGTCGGATCACTGTAATATTTACTCATGACAAGCCATAATACTAACCTCAACCGCGTGGCATTCTGACTCCAAATTCAACAATTTTATCAAATTATGTGGCAAAACGGACTTCTTCTATACACAAAGCGTGCGAATGTTAAAAATCTAGAATTGTGAAATCTTTGAGAATATCTTTGTAAGAAAACGTCACTTGATGAACAGACTTGAGAGCATCCAAAAAGCCCTTGAGTTTAGTCATTGGATAGAAAGCTTAGTCTAGAAAGGTATTCAGTGTGATTCAATTGCGAACTTACTCCATGAAGAGGAATCGAACCTCCACCTAGACCTGACCACGGTTCAAATTCGAATGAATTCGAATCGAATTGGTTCAAATTCGATTTTATCTAAACATAAATCATATTCAATTCGTCCAAAGAGGAATCAAATACGAATTATAAACCTTCGAATACGAATCAGATCCGAATTGAATTCGAATTAATTCATACATACTTAATATTAAAATAAATATAAATAAGTATTTCAACATTTTTTGGAAAAAAGAAATAAATTAAAATTTGGGCTTGCACTTAATGTACCAAATTAAGTTGTCTACGTATCCTTAGCTTCGAAGAAATCAAAGCCCACGTAGTTCTCTTACCTTTATGAAGCTAACTCACCTAGTCAAACGTATTTGTGCTTTCACCGGTTGTGGCATCATTGAGGTCGTATAGTTGGTCAGGATCTTCTCAGACCAATTCTGGTTGTCGTCATTCTGGCTTTGTCCAATCGGCGAATAATGTTTGTGCCTCCAAAGATTGCGGGGTCATTGAGTACCGATTTTTGTCCAAAATATTACCACCTGCACTAAATGCTTGTTCCACGACAATTGTCAAAATCGGACTAGCAAGCACCTGTATTGCAATAATTGACATAACGGGAAATTGTTCTACATGGTTCTTCCACCATTCTAATAATGCAAAACTAGAAGGTTTGACAAATGGAATATCAAATTGTATGTTAAGATATATATCAAATTCTGAATTGGTTAAATTTTCATGGGGGTCTTTTTTTTCATTAATAATTTTTCCGTAAAACTTAATTTAGCACTTTTTGATGGAGAGAAAATTGGATTGTTAGATGTAGAAGCATCAATTCTATTACTATATTCACTCATTAAATAAAAAATATCATTTTTTGCATTGCTTATAATTTTAGAAACATGTTTTTCTATATCAAAACCATCTTCCAAAAAATTCTCCAAATTTGTATAATAAGCATATAATAAATTTTCTAAACCATCAAATTTAATGCTCAGCATAAAAATGGTAGCAATTAAATTTAGTTGGGGAATATCTCTAAAATATTTTAACTATTTGCTAGCAATTTCCGAAACACATGTTAACTATGCAAAATATTGATAAGCACTAGTTATTGTATTCGATATATTACAATATTTTAAAAATAGTAAATGAAATGTAGAATAATAAACACCCGATAAAAGATGTGTAGCATCATTAAAACATTCTAAAAGTTTGTCTAATTTTTCTACAAGTTCCCAATAGTAAAGTTGTAACAGAATATTATTAGTTTGATCATGAGATGCAAAAAATGACATTGATCATGAGATGCAAAAAATGACATAAAAGATCTTTGTATGGAAGAGCTTCTTTTGATAATTATTAAGTCGAATTCCAACGATGTTGAACATCTCGTGGAAAACGTTTTGGTTTCATGATGTTTAATTTGCAATTCTTTTAACAATTTTAGACGAGCCCATAGTTAATTCAATGCTTGTTTAATTCTCCAAACATGGTTTGAATCCATAACCACTTTGAGATCAATAATTGTGAAATAATACAATTGATTTAATTATTAATTTTAAAATTTTATGACTGAGAATTGTAGGACTTTACCCCGAGGGGAGCCCTTCCAGAAATTCTCGCCGGCCCTAGTCAAGCCAAGGCCAGACGAGGGGGTTTGGAAATAGTTTTCAACCAGCAATAGACGCGCCTCGGTTAGTACCTCATTAGCTGCGTCATTGCCCCAAGCGCAAAGATACTTTCAAACGTGCCACCCTCTATCCTTTTATACTTGCTTGTCCTGATCCTGCTTCATGCTCTTTCCGATGTGGGATTGTGAAAATCCTGAATTCCCATCGTAAGCCTGGCCCAATGGACCTTACCAACGGCCCATAGAAGAATAGCGAAATCTGACACGACGACCGGTCACCCACTCACATGATCCTGCAGGGACTTCCCAATCCCAGGAAGGTCTTTTATTTGCTCTGAACTTCCAATTTTAAAAGGCACCTTCTCGATGACTGGAATCGCCTTGTAATAGCTAAATGACCTCCTATCATCACCAAGAGCTATACATGAAACGGCGGAGAAATTGAATTAGATCACGCACAGAGGGATCACGGAAGACAAACTAGAGGACAACCAAACTGTAGCAATTTTTCTGTAAGTAAATATGGGTTTATTACTCCATGTAACAAGACACATAAAAGTAAATGGGAAATGATAAGAGGCAATCAACCATAGTCTAGTGAATATATCTAATAAACATTAATCACATACCTCGATAAATATTGATAAGTTTTCCAAATATCTCAGTGATATTGCGGTTCAAGTCAGGTGGTTTGTACAGTGATGACAACTGCATTACAGAGGCTATTACTATCATTCACTTAAAGTACGATATAAGCACTCCAAACAACCACTCTATACAATGCAAGTCTCAACAGATACCGATACAACACGATCAGTAACTGAGTGACTCAAATCGGAAGCATCGACAGAAAACAAATAAACTCTCACATCCTTCTCTGGAGTGCCAGAATCCCTCGATATGGCACTAGCAGGACTCGGAGAGCGATACAAGTCAGCAGAACCTCCAGGACTGCTTGGAATTTCAACACGATCATCGTGCGCAGCACCTTGCCTTTCATTACCTCCAAGATCCTCTCCATTCTCGGGAGAAGCTCTCGCCTTTTTGTTCGGGGATATTTCAGCAACAACGGACTTGTTCTCGTTCTCCATACCGAACCCCGACTTGCCACTCCCATTCTCTTCTCCTTCTTCTGCATCGATCTTTAAGCGGTACAGATCTTCCGGGTCCCTTTCCCCCAATTTTAAACTGTCCTCTAGCCACTGATAAACTAAAACACACTACAAAATAACTCAGTAAAGCACAAAACTTTAATCAAACCGCTCCAAGAAAACTAAAAGTAACCAAAATGTGTGAAGGTTTTTCCCATTCGTTGGCGATATTATAATTTACAGTATAGTAATGTATGAACCCTACAGCAGGTATAATTGTTAGGAATTAGAACTAGGCGATTAGGCCAAACGCATAAATGTCCATTGGATACACCTATAAAGAAACACATCAGTAAACAAGTTAGTCATTTGGTACTGCAAGCAAACTGCTTAGATGTTTGAATTTCCCCATGGGAGTTTTCAAGTACATCAACAATTCAGCAGTAGAGTTCAAACACATATTACAGCGAACTTAAAAGATGCCCTTAATTTCTTGTTCTTCGCGATAAACCAAAGGAGGTACGCAATCTTGTGGAGAACCAATGGAGAAAATTAAAAGTACTTACTTTTCAACCGATGGAGCAAAGCAATATTTCCAATTCTATTTGGATAGGCATGTAGTATTTTCTAAAACGTTTCTCAATCTAAAACTTAAGCTTTGGGCCACCTACACCGTCCTACAATATCTCCAAGACAATTATTTTCCGAAAGTCCATCAAGCATAAACTTGAGAAATGTAGAAATCTCCATATGGACCATGGTCCACTTGTGCATCACATGTTCATTCATGAAGCACCAGTCATATTAGTAACTAATTTTTTTCCTCACCTTTCTATATCAGTCAAATACAGCATATAGTCTAATGATGTGGCTGAAAAGTTACCTTAAAATCTATTCTACGCCTAATTTCACGTCCGGGGTACGTACAAAGACCAAAGTATGTGTCAACACCTGAATCAGTTCCCTGCAAAGAAAAATGAAGAGGCCAATTAAGCATATCCACAGTGCACATACAAAAATTGGTACCTAAAAACTGAAGAGGAAACGGCTGAATATCTTCATAAATTAAAGAAGTTAGATTCGATAAATGAGAAAGAAGTACGGAAGCATGAAAAGAGTATGAACCCTTTGCAAAAGAACGATGCACGTAGGTTGTTTTTAGCTTCAGAGATCAAGTAACACATTGTGTATAGTGAAGCATACATTCATTAACCATCGTTTTAAGAAAAGTGCTCCCAAGATGCAGAGGGTTCAAGAGAAACAAAAATCGAAAGGTACTTAAGGGGAGTATGCTAAGATATTCAAATACTGAGGGAGCACCTCAACTTCGGATGTTCATTAAGACAATACAAAGGTTTAACTTGAACCAACATCTTACCTGTTCACTGTGAGTGCTGAAGACCAGATCTTCCCTCAAGAAATTTATCTCTTTTAATCGCTTCACAAACTTTGTCAAAAAACCTTTATGACTGTATGGCAAGACAAGTAATAGTAGTATAGTGATACATAATTTAGTACCAACATTCAGACTTACGACCAACAACATTAACACCTCCAGGACAGCAAATCTACAATTTCCGGAATATTGAACTCGCAGCAGTAACATGCAACAAGTGCTCTAGCTCAGTCACGGTACGAGAAAGAAGATAGAAACCAAGGAGGAGACCATGAAAAATCAGATTTTACCTTTGCCTGTCAGGGTGTGTAATCACCATGTCCATATCCCCACAAGAAGCCTTACCACGCCTATAGGATCCTCCGCAGACAATAATCACCTTCAGAGAAAAGAGTTAGAGACGTGCCACAGATTCTGGATATCATTATGGTTCGAGCAAAGATAAAATGGGCTACTAAGTGGTCTCAACTTAACGAGTAACGTAACAAGTAAACAAACGTAAGTGGAGAATCATCACCCACCCCTGGCAAAATCTGTTCCCCAACTTTCTGTAGAAGCTTTTCCATTTCTTCTACCTCATTGTGTGGGATCCTTGTGTTATTGTCATCAAAGTACTTCAACCCCATCTTCTGTGAATGAGTTAACGAATCCTCGGCTTTCAGATCATCCAGGGAGCGATATCCTCTTTCATACAACTATAAAGCTGTGGCTGGACCAACTCCCCATATTTCTCCAAAGAGACTGATAGTTCGCACCTAGTAATGGTTCAGATGAAGAAGAATCTTTAAAATGCAATAAAGCATGCATGTTCACCATTACTAAAAGGAACCAAGGGAGATAAGCTCCTCTGTGACAGCCAAGAGGAGTCATCCTCTCACGTTCCCCTGCTACTTGCACAAAAAGATGCAGATTATCCTTCTTTGGAGAAGAAAGCAGAAACAATGTGAAGCAAAAGCTGCAACCTACCTTCTCATCATTTTCGAAGTGTTCCAACTTGGACAACTTTCCAGTGGTCCCAATCTCCTGAATCTGAGCGACATCACAGAAACACCCGAGGTTATGTAAAGATACAATTTAGTTTAAATCAGAAAGGATAAGACACTTTAGCATAAATAATGATAACAAAAAGCGAAGTTCCAGAAGCATATGATTGTTTGCATTAGCAGAATCAGATCATAAACATATAATAATATGAAAGAATCCCACTCACATGATCCTGCAGGGACTTCCCAATCCCAGGAAGATCTTTTATTTGTTCTGAACTTTCAATTTTAAAAGGCACCTTCTCGATGACTGGAATCGCCTTGTAATAGCTAAATGACCTCCTATCATCACCAAGAGCTATACATGAAACGGCGGAGAAATTGAATTTAGATCACGCACAGAAGCCACAAACTAGAGGACAACTAAACAGTAGCAATTTTTCTGTAAGTAAATATGGGTTTATTACTCCATGTAACAAGACACATAGAAGTAAATAGGAATTGATAGAGACAATCAACCATAGTCAATATACCTAGTAAACATTAAACACATACCTCGATAAATATTGATAAGTTTTCCAAATATCTCGGTGATATTGCGGTTCAAGTCAGGTGGTTTGTACAGTGATGACAACTGTATTACAGAGGCCTATGATTATCATTCACTTAAAGTACGATATAAGTATAATCACTCCAAACAACCACCCTTTTCCAATACTCTTATCAAATGCAAGTCTCAACAGATACCGATACAACAGGATCAGTAACTGAGTGACTCAAATCGGAAGCATCGACAGAAAACAAATAAACTCTCACATCCTTCTCTGGAGTGCCAGAATCCCTCGATATGGCACTAGCAGGACTCGGAGAGCGATACAAGCCGGCAGAACCTCCAGGACTGCTTGGAATTTCAACACGATCATCGTGCGCAGCACCTTGCCTTTCATTTCCTCCAAGATCCTCTTCATTCTCGGGAGAAGCTCTCGCCTTTTTGTTTGGGGATATTTCAGCAACAACGGACTTGTTCTCGTTCTCCATACCGAATCCCGACTTGCCACTCCCATCCTCGTCTTCTGCATCGATCTTTAAGCGGTACAGATCTTCCGGTTCCCTTTCCCCCAATTTTAAACTGTCCTTTTAGCCGCTGGTAAACTAAAACACTCTACAAAATAACGCAATAAAGCACAAAACTTTAACCAAACGGCTCCAAGAAAATCACATAGCAACCTCCCTTTTCACTAAATTACTCAATTTCAACCCTCCCCAATCCGAACTCACCACGATGAAGCGGTCCAAGCGGCCTCGATCGACTTCCCGGAGAAGCGCCGAGGGGTCGACGGCGAACACGTGGGTCACGTTCTTCGAGAGCCGGGACTCCAAAGTTGCCCCGGAGATTTTTTTTAAGTAATTTAAGTAGAAAAACCTGCAAGCTGCGAGGCTGGACTCCAGTCTCTAGGAGGAAGACGCGCATGCCGGAGAATATACGGTTAGGGTCCGGCGACGGGAACCGGTTCTCCGTTTTCCTTTTTGGCGCCATTAGTTTACTTAAGAATTAACTGCTTAGATTTATGATTTATCTCTGTTGTTCAAGTTAAGTCAAACGGTTACGACCGTACACGTCCTGACCCGCTTCTCTGTAATTGGTACTGATATATTCAACTTTTGGCTCATGGTACGTGATTTTAACGATTATGTCATATCCGATGGCGAAAAAGAGGTGCGCCTATTCGACGAGGCTGCCAACTATGGTTCCAAAAATAAATTTGACACGTGGACTCACTGATTTAGGCTTTATAGGTTTGTAATGGTACACATGAAAACTTAGATCGTAGAATGGCCAATCTACAACGGAGACTCAAATTCCCAGAGGCTATCGTATACCACTTACCCAGTAGAATCAAGTCGGATCACTGTCTAATATTATTCATGATACTAACCTCAACCCAGAGAAAAGGTTGTTCAGATATCAAAGCCGCTTGGTATTTTGATTCCAAATTCAACAATTTTATCAAATTTATCCAAATTCAACAATTTTATCAAATTATGTGGCATAAGAGACTTCTGTTACGCGAATCATGTAAAAAGTAAAAATCTTATCTTAGAATCGTGTGAAATCTATGAGAACATCTTTGTACGACACTTGATGAACAACATCCAAAAAGCCCTAATAAGTCTCTAGTCATAGTATAGAAAACTAGCCTAGAAAGACATTCGGTATGACACAATTGCGACCTTATTCCATGAAGAGGACTCGAACACCTCCAACCCCCTAAGATGGAAATGGATTTATAGGTCCAACTCGAGATAACCCTAGCCCAGGAGGAGGTGGTTTGAACCCATAACCACCTTCTAACGAGCAATAATTGTGAAATAATACAATTGATTTAATTATTAATTTTAAAAATTTTATGACTGAGAATTGTAGGACTTTACCCCGAGGGGAGCCCTTCCAGAAATTCTCGCCGGCCCTAGTCAAGCCAAGGCCAGACGAGGGGGTTTGGAAATAGTTTTCAACCAGCAATAGACGCGCCTCGGTTAGTACCTCATTAGCTGCGTCATTGCCCCAAGCGCAAAGATACCTTCTAACGTCCCACCCTCTATCCTTTTATACTTGCTTGTCCTGATCCTCATATCTGCTCTTTCCGATGTGGGATTGTGAAATCCTGAATTCCCATCGTAAGCCTGGCCCAATGGACCTTACCAACGGCCCATAGGAAAAATAGCGAAATCTGATACGACGACCGGTCACCCACCCACTCACAGAGGACTCGAAAGGGTTTAAGCAGTTAAGTGATAAACCTCCCCAGTCCCCATCCATTTTCCTCATCTCCTTCTTCAAGAGCTAGAAGATAAATAAATTAAATTAAATAAAGGAAGAAAAAAGTATTTTGAAAAAAATGATAATTTGTAGGTGCTCGGCTTTAACACACCACCTCCACAAGCTCCCGCCCAGCCCCGCCTTGTTCTTCTCCATTCCCACCTTAAACACAAAGCTAATAAGGAGATTCTCCTCCTCAGTCTCGGCGGCGAGCGGAGCCAGGGCGGGGCCGGAGACTTTCTACGCAGACGACGCCGTTTCATGGGCCTTCCTCGGCCTCCCCACCCTCCTATCCAACTCCCTCTCCACTGCAGGCC
>SOPF01028948.1:67670-131334 GCA_012979155.1 Hypericum perforatum | reverse complement strand
ATGATATCAATAGATCATATGATCAAATTTATGAATTCAAACTTACTTTGCATTTCTCTTTGTAATTAATTTCAGCAGCTTATAGGAGATCCAGAGACGCGTCAGCAGGTTATAGCCAAGTCATCGGCTGACAGTTCCTTGTACTCAACTGTAATACCGGTCAACAGTTTTAAAACCGAACCGCTGTCGGACTGCTGCTGAACTTCTTTGGAATGCATATATACAGAACGATAGGGTGCAAAAACTTGTATATGTCATTTCTTGTAAGCTTTGTATTACAGTGTCAGTCCAAAAAGCATATTGACTATGATCTCTCCGTATGCAAACGTTTTGACATTTATCAGTCACAGCTTCCATTGTATACCACAAACTCTGATTATTGGCAAGTACTTTCCTGGAGAATTAACTGAAAACGACTGTACTAATAACGTATTTACGCCAGCCATCTTCCTGCCCGCAATCCATTTCGTCTAGAAAACAATCTTCACTTCCTTCTCATTCATCTCATATACATGGTCTTTTGCATCGTCTAGAGCACTCTGCAAAAGAAGTTAGCTGATTTGAATCGCACAAGGGTACGGAATTTTGATGTTCACACCTCAGTGAAAAAAGTACTTTGCAAATTACCTGTCCAAACTTTGTGATGAAGTTATTTGCTAGGTTAATAGAGGAAATCTTCACATCTTCATTAGCCTTCAGAGCTCGAGCAATAGCAAAAGCCCCGTCATCCTGTTCCAACAAAAATCAGTGGGAAATCTTGCAGGATGTTGCAATAATGTAATATGAATTTATGAGTGGCAGATGCTTACTCTAATCCCATTGAACCCCAAGTCAAGCTCAGTCAGGGCTTCATTGACAACCTTCAAGCTGCGAGCCAAACAGATTGTACCCTGCCAGTACAAACCATCAAAGAAATGAATTAAGATCGAGACTGAAACATCACAGAAAAGATCAGGGGCTAACAAAAACTAGGAACGCACCTCATCTTGAAGCCCATTTCCTCGGAGATCCAGCATTGATATGCTGTTATTGTATCTCAAAGTATCTGCAATGTGCTCAGCACCCTTTGCTCCTATCTGTGAGGCATCAACAGTGTCAATGCTTTTGCGAGCAATTGAATTAAGCAAAGAGACCAACCAGAATTGAACTTACATGGCACCAACCGAGCTTCAAAATCTTCACCTTGCCATTGAACTTCAGAACTTCAGATAAAGCTTTAGCTCCATCAGGTCCAATGGGATTATAACCAACCTCTAACTGATGAAGACTGTTCCAGGTCACGTATTGTTGAAACAAAGGGAAGCAAGCAATTTAAGTTCACGTCACTGAGAAACTCAAGAATTAATTTCCCAAACACTCACAGATGTTAAAACAGAATTATCTCTCAGCCCTTCAGCAATTGCTTCAATCCCTTTGGCATGGATGTTATTCCCACCCTGCAGAAGATGCCACAGATTGGCTGGTTGAAGATTTTCTTCTCGAATGAAAAAAGCTTTTAAAAAACCAACTAAATATCAGTGTGCTCTTATTACCAGGTCAATGTATGCCAAACTTTGGTTTTCCTTCAAGGCATCTCCAAGCCTTTCAGCTCCCTGCAACATTCTCATGGAAAATAGTAGTAGGTCAAGGTCCATCTTTTAGCACATTTTTACTCCGTTAATGACCTAATTGGGAATAACTCGCTCACCTCATCACCAATGTCATTCATGTGAATGTTCAACCAAAACAAGCTTTTCCCAATTTTCACATAATCAGCAACATGAAGAGCACCTTCTGCTCCAATTGAATTGTTGCCAAGGTTCAGATGAGTGAGTTTTGCTGAAATATTCCAGTAGTCCAAACTGATCAGATTTAATCAGGTTCGGCTATTACAAAAGGAATCAAGTGTTGATAAACTTACCTTCACTAGATATTAACCCCAACATCAATGCACAAGTTCCATCATCTCCAATTGAGTTTCCTTGCAAGTGAAGCTCCTGAAAAACTTAAAATTGGTTATGATTTCTATACTTTTTAACAATGTGATTGTGTTCAAGCTCAAGACCAAAAGTTCTACACCTACAGTAAAGCAGAATGTAAATATCTCTACGGGAGAGAGGCATCCCAAAACTCATTAAAGCTGAAGAGACGCAACAGCATTATGAAAATATCGAAGCTTGTAACTTCTCCTGGGGAACTGCTGGTTAATTTAATCCCCTTCTGCAATGTTCTTTAGGATTGTTGAGAAGATAATGCATTACTTCCATCAAATTTGGCAAAACATCCACCAACGATTCAGGTAAAAAGCCTTTGTTAATCATTGGCAGAATTCTATTGCGTTTAATTAATATCATTAAGCACTTGAATGCGTGAGGCCAAGATATCTGCTGGAACTGCCTGAAAAAATTAGCAGAATTCTTTTCTACTTCCACAAGCAACAAGGAAGACAAACTGAGAACTCAAACCAAGTAGGATAGGCAACAGGAACCAGTACTAAATGTAAGGAAGAAATACACACCTTAAGAGACTTGTTGCCCTCGATTCCTTTAGCCAAAGCATTAGCCCCCAAAGCACCACCATAATTGCCACTTAAACAAAAAGGATATCATGAGAACTCTAAGGTAGCATAAGCCATAAGCAAAGAAATGATCCATTTATAGGATATAGAAAAAAAGCCACCAGTCACATCACTTAAATGGTCCTTTTCCTCTGCAAAAGGATGCAATGTGCGGTACACAGAGGTCGCAAACGGGAAGCCGGATGAGCGGCAGAAATAGGATTCCCTAGTTGAAGTTTTCGACCCAGTGGAGTATGACTAACATATTTTATCCACATTAGCAGGATCCCATATTAATTGTTTATAATCACCAGTTAGTTCATCCTATTAGATAGTAGTTGACTACAGAGGTTAAAAAGGGAGAACAAACAGAAGTTCATACTTACTTCAGATATACAACATGAATATTATTATTCTCAAGGAGCGCTCCAGCAATACTTGTAAATCCCTAGTTCCATTTTCCCAAAATAAATGAAAAAATATCAGCTCCCAGACCTAGAAGATATAATGACAAACTGAAAATAATAAGCTGAATACCCACAGAATAATCAATCAAATTGTTGTTAAGTTCCACCACTTGCAAGTTTGAGTTTTTCTTCATTAAATCTGCAATGGCCTTTGCACCCTGCAGAAGTAACATTCAGGATTTAAAACATACTATTGGCTGATAGTAGCCTTGAAGGCTTACAAGTGGATTTCAGAAGCCCTTTAGACTAGAAGTAAACTAACCTCGTCACCCAAGTTTATGCCGTTTAGTTGTAGCTTTTCAACACCACGATTATCAACCAGCATAGCGCACAGGTTCTATTGGAAATCATAGGAGACATAAGCTCAGAGGGCCAAATTATCAAGTATAATCCTCTCATGCAAGAACAACGAGTAACTGCACCGAACTTTGACAATTTCAAGCTCATGTTGCATAACTCCAGATGCAACAAAACCTTGATATACAGGCTGTGAATGATGCATCTTTGGTGAAAAAAAAAGACAACTAAGGAATTTGTATAAAATGCGATACCCCATGAACAAACCAAGATGGTGAAGAAGCAAAAGGCAATAGCAAATTGCTAATGAAGTAGTAACAAGAAAAGAGACAAAGGCTAACCTTTGCTCCTTCATCTCCTATTGAGTTCCCAGACAAGTCTAAAGTCTTCAGCGCAATGTTTGACTCAAGGACATTTTCAAATGCTTTAATTCCTTCAGCAGATATCCCATTGGCAGCAAAACTCACTTCCTGTAGTGTCTGGAGATAGCTAATATGCATTCAGTAAATTTCATCCCAAAAAAATAGAGCAGAACTCGAGATGCAAATTCTAAGACCACGGAGCAAGCAGATAGATAATTGTGACCTGGTTATAGGCTAAGCTCTCAGCAAGAAAAAACAAGCCTTCGTCTCCAAAGTTATACCCTGCCAAGCCATTCACAAACCATAAAGCCGGTTATTCAATTATCTCAAAGGACAGTTCGTATCTCATAGTCCAGAACAAGATAGCGGTGAAATGATAAGGAAAAATAACATCTTCTATGATTGTAATTGAAATAATTTCCCAAGGAAGTCTCTAAAGAAAACCAGCTTCAGAATCCTACAACTTTCCAATACTTAACCGTACAGCACAAACAAACAAGCTCTACTTATTTTTTTACATACACATTACGACCGAAGTAGACGAACAATTTGCTCATTCCTGTCCAGTTATCCCATTGGAAATTCTAGCTTCGTATTATCATACCTGACATGTCAACACTAGTGAAAGATCGCAGTAGCCGGGCTAAATGATTGAGCCTCAGCTTGGAGTCTCCGCCGAGCTTCCCTCTACTTCCAGACAGCAAGTTCGTGCCAACGCCAACGGACAACGACAATCCTGTCCCGGAAGTTTCTCTCTCCGCCTTTGCTGGTCCCCAACCCAAGGGCTTCCCAATCAATTTCCACACAACTGTCAGCTGATAACAAAAATTAGCACCACCGATAGCCAATAATGCACGTGTCATATTAAACTAACTCGATCTTCTGATCAAACTTTACGTGTCCGTACCTAAAGAAACAGCGAGGATCAAGCCAGCGCCGGCGACGGAAGGAGCGATCCACTTCGCCGCCGGCAAGTTATAACCGCTGCTCTCCCCCTGAGACTGCCTGTACACCTTGAACCCTTCTCCCCGGTGAGCGCCTCCGAAATCCGCCCTAACCGCCACAAGAATCCGGTATCCGCCGGGGGAAGCGCATTCCTTCCTTCCGAACGACGCCGGAAACGGAAGCCGGACGAACTCACGCACGGAGGAGCTTATCCGCCTCGAAACCTGTTAAAGGAAGAAATTAAAAAAAAACGGTTACTTACTGTGAAGTAGAAGAACGGCGTCGTTTCGGGTTTACCTTTGAGCGGGAGGAGTAGTAGAGAGAAAGTGTGGGAGCGGAAGTGGAAGTTGGGGCCATGTGGCTGCTAAAATGAGCATATGCGGCGGCGGACGGTGCTATCCTGCGCTTAGTAGACCGGCTTTACGGTTCGTAGAGAGAGAGGGGGGCGGAGGGTGCAGGGATAACGCCGGCAGGTCTCCGGAATGTTCTAGACGTTGGAGACACCGCTGGGTGAAGCACGGACCTTCTTTTGGGTTGTTGTGGGCCTGGGCTCGGTAGTCCAAGCTCGGTATATGGCCCAATAACCTTTTTAGTTTTAATTGGTATGCATTGGGAGTTTTTTTTAAGAGTCGAGTATTATCTGATCTATTAGCAACTCTTTCATCAATAATTTCTATCTTGAATTCAAGAAATCTTAATGCACTTTATAGATTTTCCCCAATAAATAAAAAGTAATATTCATTAATTCTAATTATTTGAACTATTTCGGATGCAATTTTACATAGTTATTTTAACACAATGGTTAAGTTGAGTTATACTGTTCTATTACATAAGGTAATTTTGAATATAGTACGGTTGAGTAATTATATTTATATTGTATTATCTAGAGAAAAAATTATAGTATATTGTTTGGAACGGAAAATAATTCTTTTATATTATATACGTGATACTATGTTACTTTATCCAACTTCCAATTTCGGCATAAACAAAAAATTTAATCTCTCTCATAAATTACTCATATAATTTTATATAACTTCCCCATACTCCTCATAATATTTATAAAATTCTATAGAATCAGGTCAATAAATCTTCTTTAATCAGAAGTCAGCTAACACCCAGAGCACGATGATCTCCAAAACGGAATCCGACCACGTCGTCTCCCTGGAGTTTCCTTGTACAATCATAGATGAGCTGTTCAATCGAGGGAAATGTTCGAAGTTATGTGCATTAACATCTCCAGGTCAACGTTCAAATTCATACATTACCAAATGTAATCGTTCATTTCATCCTTTCTTAATTGTTAAATTATTCTTTTACTTTAAAAAACAATTAGCCAACTGTAGTCTTTTGAAGCATCGAAAGGTTATATTGTACTACAACGCCAGAATTTCATGAAACGTACTACTAATCGTACTCCTTGTTGACATCGCGGGAAATTTTTTTTATACCGTTGAAATTCACCCATAGGTTCGAAAGTTGACAAAATCTTATTATATAACAAATATGCTGAATAGTAAGTATTACTTTATTCCAAATCATAAACTTTTGATTAATCTACTACTAGGTAATTACGTGTGAATATTTAATAGGGAACTGAATACAAAATTACATTATGCATTATAATTATATGTTCTAAAAAAAGTTAACATATGCATTATATAAACCGAGTGTCGATTATATTTCCAAGTGCATCAACTCGTTCCCGATCATTCAGATTTAAGTAATCAAACCGTATTACACATTTAGGTACCATCTTGGAAGTGTTCTTCAGGCAACTAACTAACTAGACATGGGTTCAAGGGCTGTCATTGCTTCAAGTCTGGTTGCTGCTTGCTTGGCCATCTTGGTAATGGTTGCAGTCGGGCATGATGGTCATGATCACGCGATGACTCCAGGCATGGACATGAGCCCCGCCCACTCCCCCACCTCGACCAAGCCGAGCTCGACCATCGTCCTGTTGCCTTCCATGGCGGTCGGGATTGTCGCCTCAGTTGCTTCCCTTCTACTCGCCAGGATGTGATTTGAGAGGGTTCTCGTTACCTGAGACCTTATGATTTACTACACCGGCGTTTTCCGTGTAATAAGGTGTAATTTTGTATTATTTTGTGGTCATACACGTTTGAGAAATCATTCGATGTTGCTAATGTCTGATGTCTTGGAATCCGATTGTAAGTTTGTTAAAACTTTCGTGCCCATCCCAAATTGCATATTTTTCTTTTTTTTTTTGCTGATAAATCTGCATTTTCTTGAAAAATAGCAGGATCTATGCAATTCAACTATCCCATTTTTGTTTTTCTCCAAAAAATTTGAACTGATGAATTGATATTGAAATTGATCATCAAACGGAATCAATTTGAAAATAGAATATTAGGACGTATGTATCTGCCGAATAATGCCTTCAAAGTGAACTAGATGAGATCCAGTCAATTGAATTTTTGATCGATAGCGAAGTCCAATTGATGTTAAGGTTGTTGGGATTCCCTTAAAGGGTCTCCACCAAGCAAATAAGAGCACCAATTGTGTGATCCTACCAACTACAGGATGAAGTAGGCGAATTAGTAACTGCAGACAATTTTTTTTCATGGTAATTGCAGATAGTAACTAGACAGAACATGGAAGACCAATTAGTTGGTGTAAATGCGACAACAACAACAGAAACTTTTATCCCAGGACAGACCATTGTGGTACACCAGATAAAAAATCCGAGCATCATTTGTTCACGTCGACTTTACGTGAAGATGTCGCAATAGGCTAGCTATATTCGACGCTAAATAGAGCTCGAAACCAAGGGCCGATTGGCTACAACAGCTATTCATTTAATTGCGAGTTCATTGAAGAGTATATGCAGTTTATAGAACTGCTGCTGAACAAGGTGACTAAAAATCAGGTCATTGATTGCATATAACCCGTCGCTTTACAATGAATCGAACGAAATTAGACAAAAGAACAACTGGCCGGGTCATATACCATCTAAAGCACTGAGATGGTGAGCAACGCGAGCCAATCGAGTAATGTTTCCTAGAACAATCTATCTACCATGTTCAGTTAAAACTAATTCTAGTTGATCTAGAGAGGAATGTATGTGCAAATGTGGCGTGAATCGCCGCGCCGGTGGAGAAAACATCCTCGTCTATGCTAAAATAAGGGCTATGAGGAGGATATGTACACCCGAGTTTCTCGTTCTTGATTCCTAACATTAAGAAGGATCCAGGTACCTTGTCCATGTAGTAAGCAAAGTCTTCACTTCCCATGAAGGGTGGAGCTACCTTGGTGTTGTCTTCCCCCAACATATCAGCTGAGATGCGCCTCACAAGCTCGTAAATGTCGGGATTGTTCACGGTTGGAGGAATCGTGGGATGATCCCGTCCTTTAAAGTCGATCTCGGACGTGCACCGATGTACAGCCGACTGCGCTTTGATCACCTATAAAAAGGGCAACTGATGCGTAAACAAGAGCACATTTCTTCCCAGAAGACATGAAAGTTGTGTTAGTCACTCACTTCTGCTATTCGGGCCTGGAGAGCATCGTAGTTCCTCTTATTGAAAGCCCTGAAAGTTCCGGAAATGGTAGTAGAGTCTGGGATGACATTGAAGGCAGTTCCTCCATTGATCATTGCGACAGAAACCACCTGCAGGACCCAGTTTTAGTCAAGGAATGTAACCAAGCTGAAACCACAAGAGTTGGTAATAAAGTAGCTACTAGCTACTAGCTACCTGAGAGTCCAAAGGATCTGTCTCCCTAGAAACTATATTTTGCAGGCTAATGACCGACGCAGAAGCCGCCAAGATCGGATCGATTGCGCTATGAGGACTCGCGGCATGACCACCTTTGCCAGAGATCTTGGCTTTGAAACTACCACACCCCGCAAGGAATTCTCCAGGCCTTGAGCTAACAACTCCGCTAGGATAAGCGTGAACCACGTGCATCCCGAAAATAGCCTCCACGTTATCGAGCACCCCTTGTTCAATCATCTCTTTCGCACCCAGCCCTCGTTCTTCAGCGGGTTGGAATATGAGGACTACAGTTCCCTGCAATTAAAGGGCAGAGCCTGTTTTAACAAAGATGGGGAAAATTCCACGAAATCTCATCAAGTCCCAACAGATCAAAACGCTTTCTTACCTTTAGCTCTTCCTTGATTTGTTGCAGGATCTTGGCAGCTCCAAGGAGCATGGCAACGTGTGCGTCGTGACCGCAGGCGTGCATCTTTCCATCTACTTTACTCTTGTGCTCCCACTCCACCAGTTCCTGAACATATCAAGAACAATTCAGATCAAGAAACATATTATAGTCCCGAGTTCTGGTCTCATTGTCTCTATACTAAAGTGCCTCCCAAAAAAACAGACAGGACAAACAATTAAGCAACTGCAATTATGAGACTTGTGCATCTGATTTTGATGCTTCTAATTACCAAATTATTGACGTTTATTCCCTAATCGGATAATACATTTCCATGTCCCTAATTAATTGCAGATCATCACTTCCTATATAGCATCATAAAAACCAACAAGACACAAATGTTCATCTCTTCCCAAAAACAACTCCCTGATTTTAACCAAAAATCTCACAAGTAATGATGAGTAGCAACAAAATCAACGGATCTAACATTAAGGCAATGGTCGGATGGATTTGTTGCACTTAGAAGATGATCACACACTCGCAACTAGCGATCTAGTAATTTTAGTACCTAATGAAGCCCAATATACACCAAAAATCTTAAGACAACGGATAGATAATTTATAAACAAGTTCACCACACTGGCAACTATCGATCCGTAATCTTAATACCCAACAAAGCCCTATGAACAGCAACCAAGACACCGGGTAATTGATCCTGGCTATTAAAACCACGTGCACATGCATATAGAGAGGGGATTGATATATCATATACCTGAATAGGGAGAGCATCCATATCAGCTCTAAGGGCAACAAAGGGAGGAGACCCAGAACCAATATAAGCCACAACACCAGTCCTAGCCACTGGCCACTTATACCCAACACCAAGCTCATCAAGCTCCCTCCTTATCAGCTTACTCGTTTCCAATTCCTCGAAAGCAAGTTCTGGGTTCTCATGAATCCTCCTTCTCACCCCCTTCATCCACTCCACAGTCCCCGGTTCATTAGCCAACTCCACTATCCTCTCCTTGGTTGAACATTGGGAAAAGGGTACCAAGAAGAAAAAAGAGATCATCACTACCAGAAGAACAGAAAGAAGCTCCATTATTACTTTACTCTGTTCTTCTTCTTCTTCTCTTTCCTTCCTGTTCAAGTAAGTATGTTTGTTTTTTTTTTCTTTCTTCCTTTTGTTTTCTTTTATCTTTTTGGAGGTTGTTTGTGTTTGGATTGAGGATTTCTTTATAGGGCGGTAAGGTTTCCGGTTCGTCGGAGATCTTCGTGTGATTCGGTCACGTGTCTGGCATTTGTACTTTCTGATGCCGACATGTCAGCATTTTGACATTTGATTTTTCTGATGCCTTGTCTTACTGATTTAATTTCGCCACGTGCTTCACATTTTTGTTGCTGTCCAAATTTAGGATTTTCTAGCCAACCTTATTTTCTAAAAAAAATACCGGGATACCTAATTAATTGTTACAAATTATAGAGTCGATTAATGAAAAAATAAATTAAATATAAAATTGAAAAATATAAAAAGTGTATATATAACATTATGTATTTTCAATTTTGTATGACTAAAATTTGAAATCTGTTTATTAAATTAATGTTCTTTCTGTTTTGTTTGGATTGCAAGTGGGTGGAGTTGTGGGTGATGGGACTGGTCGGTCCAAAAGATAGATATTTTCATTATTTTGAAGTATACTAGTACTATTATCGTATACATTTCCGGGTCACTTTAACTTGTG
Organism: Hypericum perforatum; assembly: GCA_012979155.1. NCBI lineage: Eukaryota > Viridiplantae > Streptophyta > Magnoliopsida > Malpighiales > Hypericaceae > Hypericum > Hypericum perforatum. The sequence continues at coordinate 120,870 of SOPF01028948.1, read as the reverse complement.
GGCGCTAAATTGGAAAGTGGCTTTGATCTCAGTGAAAAGGAAAGAACCTTTCCCATTGGGCATGATTTGTCTCGTCGAAAATTATTTAGTTGTGTCGTGTAATTTATAGTCGCGTAAAATAATGATTTAAAGGTTAAATGTTATTATATCCTAATAACTAACAAGTTTTCATGATTTAAAATTTTAAATTTCTAATAAATACTTATGTCTTTGTGATATACTTGATTTATATATGAATGACAAAAATATTCATATATTGTGAGTCATATCTTACATTTACCACATGGGTCAAATTTATATTAATTTTGACTAGATCTAATTTAGGGTAGAGTATGAATCTATAGTATGCAAATCTTACAATTACTTTTTTAACCTACTTTAGATATTACCCTTATTAGACTCTAATTGAATCTTAATTATATTTTTATCAGACCCAATTTAGATTTTGGTTAGAGTCAAATTAATCATATCGAACAATCGTACTATAATATTACTAATGACTATTAATTGTATAAAGCGAATAAAAGAAAAATGAATGATTGGAAGCATACGTTTGTATATCATTTAATAAATTATTTTTGTATTTCAAACCAAAAAATTTCATGTATTATTTAAGTTAAATTGCAAATATTATGTTTTTAATTTTTTATTGAATATCGATGTATAACGTAATAAATATTCTGAATATATGAAAAAATTTATATGAAAAATTATTTTGAAATTAGAATTATTTTCAGGATGATATAATAAAATCTAATTATAAAAATTATAAAATAAAAATTAGAATATGAATATGAGTTCCGTTGGTCCATCGATTGGGGGCGGCGAGAATTTTGCACCTACTTTTGCAGGGAGCCACCACTTGCTTTTGACTGTTTGGGATTAAGAGTTCTAATTGGCAGGGGGAATAGTCTAATGTATTAGCGGGGAGAAGGTAACGTTAGCCAATTAATGCACCGGTTGATTTCTGGCCAAATAAATGCCAGTCTTTCTGATGTGATTAAACTTAAAAAAAAATCAAAGTTGTATTTCTGCAGTCAAACCTCAAACTTATTTAAATATTGTACTGTCTTTTATCCAAATTAGTTGGCATCTTAGTTTTCGGATATATGTTGGATTAGCTTAGGATAATCTGTACTTAACTCTGTTTCACCCTTCTTAAATTGAGTCAAACTAGAAAAAAATTACAATTTTTCTTTCACTATTTTTAGGCTAGGTTTTACTGAAATATATATAACACTATAAAAATATTATACTTGTTTAACGGAATAACATATAATCTAACGACACAAAGAGTTATAAATATCTATAAAAAAATTATAATTCAAATTCTGACATTGTTAAATAATAAAGGAAAACGAAATGGAAATCAAGTTTCCATATATAAACTTGAGCTCCACGTTGATTGCCAAATTCAAGCTCACAAGATTAATTTTTCAAAAGTCAAACTCAATTTTTTTTAAAAAGAGTAATTATATATCAGGAAGACAGACAGCAAAAGAGATTTAGACCAGTGCGTTAGTTGAAACCAAATTGTCAAGCAATAATTGGATTCAGTGTTCAATTATATAGCCCTCGAGATATAGCACGTGGAGTTCAAGTTGAGACTCCAACAACAGCAAAAACCAACCATGTCACGTCATTGCAAGTTTGATTCCAGAGTCGAAGCTCGTACACACAGCCTGTTCCCCACGTTTTTGTCAATTCCCTTGCCGTTACCACCTTCTTTGCTCGGATTTGCCAATTTTAATACCGCCGTGTTTTAAAAATTTGAGTTCGAAATTTTACTTAAACTAATACTAGACTTATCGGCCTTCTTGCCCTATCTCCGAGATAAGTGTGTGTGTTTCACGCGCGATAGAGAAAAAGTTTTCCAAGAATAGGCGTCCACTAACAGACATCTAACCCGTGGACAACCGATTGCCATTTTTTTCTACTTTGTATCATTGTCATAATATTATTTGTCCAAATTAATTTCAAAGAAAATAAGGGTTGCGATAGAAACAAATTTAGAATTATTTATAATTTAAAAAAAATTATGCAAATAGTCATTTTTCTATCCTCTATAAATAAACTCCAAATATTAACAAATTCTCAAATTCTCACACACAATCTAAATTTTTATTTTTATTTTTTACTATGCATTCAAACAAACCTAACTCTCAAAATTTTCAACCATTTTACAATCATTCTTTTCTAAATTCTAAAGAGTTTTCAAACTATCGACTCTTTTATTTCTCCCAAATTTTTCCAAATTTGATACATGAACATTGTAGCCCACAAAACGTTTCACAAAATTTGTTCACCACTCAGCTCACCAACAATACAACCGAGAAAATGATGGTAACTAGTTAGAATGTTGAAGAAGACATAACTTTAATGTCATCTCATATTTTCTATACTAAAGATAGTAAAATTCGAAAAAATTAGAAGGCTTCTCACTCTGGTCACGCATGAGTGCCTTGATAAAGCTCAAACTGAAAAATTGAAAGAATTAGGCAAAAGAAATATGGAACAAATAAAAAATCGTTGCAAACGATTTAATAATAATAAACAGAGCAAAATGAGAATGGTTGACGCTGAATGAGAATTCTGAAATACATAATTTACATTTACGTATATTTAAAAAAAATTACAAAATAATATCAGATAATATATAGATAAGAGATAAATTAAAGTGAACTAGATTGATGATATGAATGAGAGATATTATTATTTATTGTGAGAATTGAGAAAATAATATAGCCTTGAGTAGAAAATTCAGTAAATTAGGTTGAGTTAATATGGATGAGTAAAAAATTCATTATTTATTTCGAAGGGGGAGGCCAGAGAGTGGAAACCAAAAAATTACAATGAGATTACCGGATGAATATTACATTTTTAATTCATGCTGGTTAACAAGTATTATGTAAAAACAAATCAGTCAAATACGAAATCATTAGAGATCCAAGAGTAAAATAGGTCAAAGTACGTACTCTTACTTTTTATGGAAGTTATAAGTTTGATTCCTGGAAAAAATAAAAATACATATTTATCGCGTGATCTTGGTTCTAGTTTGGTAATCCAACTTTAAACCGCAGAGGCAAGGAAGAGGTTGGGCATTATTATTTAGTGGTAATCCAGGGAGGGTCCAGAAAAGGTAAAGTTTTAGTGACGAGGGCAATTGTTTTCTGCACGTTTCTAATTTGCCTCAAATGTTGGTCGTTGAATTCACATTTTTGTTTGAATTAAGTGTTCAAAACGTGAATATATATTCATCTTAGAGACATTGACATAATTAACGATATTGACAGATTCTATATCTTCAATAGAATACTATCAAATTTTATTTTATATTTTATTTTCTATAGATTTTGACAGAACTTGTGAACTGCAATCTCGTACTAGTCTCATGAATATAATTTACTTTCAACGCCATGTTTTGCAAATATGTAACGCTGTGTCTCGGATGAATAAAACACACTTATTGAGTGCAAAAAAAGTAACTTTGATAATGCGCTAGCATCATTTGATTGTGCACTAATTTCAGGGATGTCCGGCTGCTGCCTGCTTAATGTTGGTGCCACTTACTTTCTGTCATCTGTTTCTCTCCCCACTAAAAAAAATAAAAGTCTTTCACAGTATTTGTCATGAGATTTTTGTCATTAAAAAATGACTAAAAGAAAAAAAAATGACTATTCATTTATACTATGTCTTGTCTTATACATGAACAAACTGCCCGTACATTATCTATTTATTAGAGTCGGTCGCCATAATTATTTAAAGGTACACGCAACGACAAATTTCATACATTTGTAAACGCAACGTGCTTCTGAACCAACAAAAAATAATTGTTTTCGCGATATAAGAGAAGGGTAGAATGAGATTGAGCAAAATTCATCAGCAAGAAAATCTGATTATAAAAAAAAATGGTTCAGTAATAAAACTAGGATTTAACCGACCATTTTCCATTCTTCCAGGAAAGCCGTCAACTTAGAAATCTCTTCTCTGGATATTAAATTAGATAATAACTAAAAAAATTCTTCGCATATAGTGATTATCATTATTGTTCACAGACAAACCGTTATCTAGATACTTAAGAAAGCAACCATCTCCTAAATACCATGAACTGCTTATTAGGTGTGGCTCGCATTGATCTAATTTTATTTCGGGTCTACGTAAAAAAATCTTATTTTGTATTTAAAGTCCATTAGCTAAAACCCTCAGAGAATTTTTGTTATAAATCTTTTTTAACTTCACGGGACACTCTTACCATTTTTTCAACAGGGTGTAAATTTTATCTCTATAAGGGCCAATAATTTCCTCCAACCAGATTAATAGGGTAAGAGAACGTAGACGACTAGGTCAACGAGACTATCTTAGTTTTCTCGTTGACCATTCTCACTGATTTCCTTCCTCCACAAAACTACAAAAACTTACAAATTAATCATCAAACCCAAACAAAAAGAAAGCAAAAAAAAAAATCATATATTAAACCAAACAAAAAAAAGAAAGAAAGACAATTCATCTCATTCTCATAAAGAGAAACACAAGTAAGGAAAAAGAAGAAACAATGGGACCTGGAATAATGGTTCCTTGGTCCTAACATTGTACATACACATATCAAACTCACAATGCAAGAACAACCTCTCCTTGGACTACAACAAGACATGCCCCCAACTCCCCATGATCGTGGAACAGATCGTGACCGAGAAGCAACTGCCTTCCCGACCACCGCGGCCGGAACCCTCCGTCTCTTCGTCCACGACTGCATGGTCGATGGCTGCGACGCGTCCACCCTCGTCTCCTCCACCGCGTTCAACAAGGCCGAGCGCGATGCTGACATCAACCTCTCCCTCCCGGGAGACGCATTCGACATGATCGTCTGCGCAAAGACCTCGGTCAAGCTCCAATGCCCCGGAGTCGTGTCATGTGCCGATATATTGGCCCTGGCCACGAGGGACCTCGTGATAATGGTTGGTGGCCCTTTCTACAAGGTGGCTCTTGGGAGGAAAGACGGCCTCGTGTCTGAGGCGTCCAGGGCCGAGCCTAACATGCCCAAACCTACAATGCATTTCACCAAGATCATTGACCTGTTCGCCTCTCACGGGCTCTCTGTCCAAAAGATGGCTGATTTGGTCGGTGCACACACGATAGGGTTCTCCCATTGCAAGGAGTTCAGCCAGAGGATCTTCAACTACAGCAAGAGCTCGAAGACCGACCCCGTGATTTACCCCAAGTACGCCGAACGGCTGAGGAAGCTCGGCGAGAACTACACTACGGATACCACCATGAGCGCTTACAACGACGTGATGACGCCCGAGAAGTTCGACAACATGTACTACTGGAGCCTCCAGAAGGGGCTGGCCCTGCTCGAGTCCGACAAGGCCCTAGTCGAGGACAAGAGGACCAGGCCGTTCGTGGACATGTATGCGGCCAACGAGACCGCCTTTTTCGAAGCGTTCACCCGTGCCATGGAGAAGGTGAGCGTGTTTAAAGTCAAGACGAGGAAAGAACGAGAGATTAGGTGAAGGTGCGACCAGTTTAACAACTTCGGACAATGAATAACGAAGATATACCGCTGCAATTAAAGAGAAAAACGAGTGATCTTGGCTTGTGTAAGAATAGGACTAGACACTGGCAGATGTGGGCTTTATGTTCATAATTAAGATCATCATCACAAGGGCTTTCTTTTGAATTATTGTTTAAAGCGAACTTCGAATCGGAACAAGAAAAAGTTCATTCGGCTTGAAACTGCTGGTTAACCAAAAGATGTAGCAGGGGAGGAAGTTGACATGGTCAGTTCAAGTATTAAAATGGTTGCAGCATCAACTTTCCATTTCATATTTTATAAATATTTTTTTCACATGATAGAGTCAATGTTTATTGAACTCCTACGTATATATCTTTTTGTGCTGTTTGATAGAGAGTGTCCCAAGTCGAAAGCATGTGGGATGGGTTAGTTTATAAGGTGGAAGGATCCACCTACTCACTACTCAAAACCTTAAGGTTTTGGGTAGGATATGGAATATATGGTATCAGAGCCAATTTGCTCTAACGAGCTCATGGGCCCATATGCTCGCACGAGCCCCGTTTGAAATCACGAGAGGCAATGTTAGGCTCGTGCAAACTTCAGCCCGATGAGCTTCGTTTGAGGGGTCGTGTTGGAGAGTGTCCCACACGAAAGTTGCATGTGAGATAGATAGGTTGGTTTATAAGGTGGAAGGATCTATCTACTCACTACCTTACCTTAAGGTTTTGGGTAAGATATGTAAACTCCTATAGTTGAACTGAACAATACAACCATGCGCAGAACAGCTAGTATTGTATACCAGAATGACATAGAAACTGCAAAATTAACTTACAATGGATGTGTCGGGCTTTGACATGCGCGCAGCGGTGAAGCAATTTCCGCAAGAACAATCATCTACTGTCGGATAGTGGCTAATGCAGAGTCAAGTTATATTGCTTGACCTTCTAGTACATATGCTTGAGTGTATCAGCCGTTTAGCCATCTAATCCATCTAAAATAATACACAATTGCAGATGACGTATTCGGTTAGACAAGCGTGCATGTGAAACAGAAGATTCGTCGGAAAAGAAGCATCAGCAGGCTTACGACTGATCAACAAGCCTTCCTCTTGTCAACTTGTAGATGGGTTTTAATTTTTCTGCTGCTGTCAATCTCTTGCGGAATGTTTTTTATCCTTCATTTGTCCATCCTCCAGAGACTGCCCCTTCTTCTTGATACTTGAACTTCGTTTTATTGCACGTAAGCTCGTGTATGATGAATGGATTTCGTTCCTTCGTTTAAGAAGTTTGTGAATCTGCAAAGCCAACATGTCAATATTGTAACTTGTTTTTAACGAAGATTATTGAGACGAAGAAGGACCAATGGTCTTTAGTTGGACTTGCCTCTTGCATTTCCTGGGCATACCGACTGGTCATCTCAGTAATTGCATCAAGACCTGTGAACCATCATCACCGAGATCAGTGGAAACACGTGCAAACTATAAGCATATACATAGATGTTTAAGGGCAGACGTCTCTTTATTCAGTTTCAAACTTGGATATTTCCACTCTTTTCGAAAGGATTCGTGCTTCAACAGTTCTAAGGTTTGCTTTCTCTTCGAGAAACAGGGCAGCACAGAGAGCTTCAAATGTGTAGCGCACATTCTTGAAGAAGTTATATCACCTACAAGAAACGAGCCAAACTAGGAATGCTGTAGTCATGCATAAATGAAAAAAATTGGCATATTTCAGGAAAAATAAGCTATCTTGGAGCCTAACCATAGACAACAAAATAATGGGTGCCGGCCTTCAGTTCTGTAATTTCACAAGGCTGAAAAGCATCCTTTGCTGCCGCAATCTGACATCAAAGCCAACAGCCAGATCAATAAAGCTACAGTAAAGAGAAGAATGCCGAAAACAGGACTGCGATCCACCCCACTGACTCACCGAGTTAACTGTGTGATCCAGCCGCTAAACCGGAAAGCCCAGAAAGTACATTCCAGCTGACGTTACCTTCCCTGTTTTTGTGCTCTCCTCCTACGGAAATTTCGAAAAAAAATGGTGGGAGTTTGTACAAGGCATAATATTGAACGCATGAAGAAATACTACTTATTCTGTTAGTCATGTCATGTCACTGGAATTCCGTGTGATTGTTTCAGTCATGTCAGGATATGTTCACAACAGAGGCATTGTTTAAATGATTAGAAGCGAGACCCAATAATGGTATAGCTAATAACATAAAAATGAGACATCTCATGGATGAGATACATCCGCTGCTTCAGGATCATTTCTATTCTTGTCAGGAATGTACCTGTGACATGATCTTAGAAGCATTACAAAGAACTGCACTATTGATTACCAGAGTTGAGGGTGAAGAATAGGAAAATGTACTAGAGATGTTCAGCAAATTAAGTTTCTTATACACATTTCTACACCTAAAAAGCAGCAAAATATATGTCTTGAGAGCAGCAAGTTACATTCATTAATCATACTTCAGTTGAACTATCAACTACATCCTTGTCTCCTAGACAGCTAGTCCACAGCAGCCCTCTACCTTCATTCCAACGACTCCAAAGCAGCTAGCTACACTAATCCTATTTTAGGATCCACTGAACAGAAATTCTTTTATTCCCAGACCATGTGCTATTTCCATTGGAATAATACATAACTCAAAACATAAAATGTTACGACTTTACCTTCCAAAAAAATGTTACGAGTTGATTGTTAATGACAAGTGGATTTCCATATAAGAAAATCTCCATGTCACTACATGTGCTTCTATACAATGATAAGGGCATCTGCAAGGAATATCAATGACTATTCTCTTTCCCCTAAAACTGTCTTCCCCATTAGATCACTTACCATTCCTCCCTCACATATCAATACCCTGGGCGAAACTTTCTGAGCTCACTAACTCCCATCTAAAACATACAAGTACCAGGTTTCTAGTTCATGTCTAGAGTACACGAATTGCACCAAAAATGCCCCCCCTACAACACGCGCACGGCTAACACTTGACACATAGCGATTCGGTCAGGGACGGATGCACATGGTGGCTTGTGGGGGCAATTGCCCCCACCAAAAAAAAGTTAGGGGTATATATTTAATTAAAAAAAATTATCTTAAGTGATTTTGATTAGTTTGCCCTCATGACAATTTATTTTGTCAATTACAAGAAGTACCTAAACATCTTGCCTCTATAGTATAAATTTTCTGGATCCGTCCCTGGATTCGGTCCTGAACTCCCAATGTCATCTCCTTCAGCTGCAATATCCAAAAACCAAAAAAGACACCATACACTACCCTAAAACACAATTCAAGGTAGACCCAAATCATACGCAAATTAACATCGAAACTATATCCTAACTCACCCCACAATCCTCCTATTATATTAGTACACACCTTCAACAAACCTAAAGCAGCTACCTTGCAAGTAAAAAAAACCAATGTTCACCAAGAAAGTAGCAAAAAACCACCCGGGTTCTCTTAAGCAAGGTCTCGGGTTCATATGGTTAGAATTGTTAATAATTTCACAAAAAATTGGAGGAAAATCCAATTTTAAATTAAAATTTTCTAAATAAAACTTAATTGTCGAGCTTCATCCAGAGAGAGATGAATTCAAAAGAAATCGACATCCGTATCAAAGGAATGTCCAACCTCGTTTAATCGTCGAACACATAAAGTTTTTTCACTGGTACGGTGACTTCCATTTATGGAAGAATCAAAGTTGTCTTCTTGTATGCAATGACGCTTGTCGGGAGAATGTACCTCCTAAAAGGACTTTTCGAATCGAGCTAAGATTAGTTGGTCAGTGAGCCAGATACTAGGTAGGAAACCAAAAAAAATTGTCTTCTTTGGTGGTCTGACCCTAGAATGAGATAAAGATTTTTTTTTAAGCAGAAATCACGATGAACTAAATACACTCGCTACTCATGGGTTCAAACACATTTCAAAAAGCTAATTCCAAAATTGATCACGAGTAAAAGATGGGTTTGGTTGTAATTACATCCAAAGAAAAAAAATTATTTTGGATTTTCGAATTTGGACGAAGAATTCAAGATGGAAGATGGGGGAATCAAAAGTGGAAAGGGGTGGAAGGAATATTGAGACTGGAATAATTAGCCTACATATTTTTTCCCAGACACATTGTCACGTAAACAAAAGCGACGACATGTAGGCAAGCGATGTGAATATATTATCCTCGTCATCTTGGAGTACATCATATATTGTTAAAAATTTCTTAACACATGGAGTGAATCAGCAAATTGAAACCACACATTCTAAATATGAATCAAACAAATCACAGGTAGATAAAAAATAGTTTTTCATTTTGTCAAATTTTTTCTAAATAGTAAAAAAAATTGTAGCTTCAAATCTCGTAGTTTGACCAACTATTTTCATAAAGTAACACAAATCTTTTCAGGGTGCTTTCTTTTCTATCACACGTATCTTGAGATTTTTTTCAGAAAATCACCCATCCTGATTCTACTACAATCATATCGAATCACTTAAACATTTTACATAATACATATACGGAGTATCACATTTATCTCTTATTAAATATGCAATGTCTTGAATGCGCAAGATATACACATTATCAGAATCTCTCGCTTGCATGTGTGTTCGGTCTTTGAACCACACCATGCAAGCTAAGGTCGCTCTGATGTCAAATGTAGCACCTCATAATTTGACCAATTGGCTCCACAAACTAATACAAGTTTTTCAAGCGTATTTTATCTTTACTCGCACGCATCGTAATACTACTCCCGGCTAAACGTGTTAAAAATAGAAATTTTTTCAGAATGTATGCCAAAAAAGATGTATCTAATTAGTATAGAAAATATCAATCAAATCATTTAAATATTTCAAACAACACATATATGAAATATTTTTTTAAAAAAATTTTACCCCAAAATTTAACTTCACCCCATTATTGATTAAAAAAAAGGTTTTTTCTTTAGTTTTTAGAAAAATTGCGTCAATGTTGTGGCTGTCGTTCTACTAAAAATATGAACTACTTGGCTTCCATACAAAAGAAATATGAATTGCTTGGGGAACTTCATAATGTAGCTCATGATCTTTTTTCACTAATAAACAAACATCCTCTTCTCATCAAGCAAACGCAACATTTATTTTATTTCATTCTTCGGTTGATATGATTCTCAATCTATCATATTTTCCTCGATAATTCTCAATATGTGAAGATGAGCCTCCATCTTGGCTGATCAATACAGTTCTAGCATTTTAGAAATTCTTTTGGAGCAAATAAGGTTTTAGGAAAATTAACAAAAATAATTATGTTAAAAATTTTCTCGCCAAATATTTTTATATATCAAACTTAAAATTTCTTAATTAAATCAGAACAATTTAAATACTCGTCTGGGCCACCGACACGGCCTATATTTGGAATCGGCGATTTGCATGTTGGACTGAGCCCGTTTTTCCTTGGATATCAGTTAGTATATGTTTAGTCGGGGCATTCAGGAAGAACAGAAAAAAAAGGACGAATCAAATTCTTTAAATATCATAATGTTTACCGGTCCATGTATACATGCAAAGTCCAAATATATCGACTGTATTAAATATATAATTGTCACATTCCAATATTAACGTAAATGTTATTAGGAAAAGACATGCTCAAAATATTAATTTAATTTATTTGGCTTGTAATAAGACGATGAACTTTTGACGGTCATCTAAACAATACCCGCAATAAGATTTCATCGAACCAAGTTGGACGCAGATATATGAGTTTAATTAAATACAGTTCAATTGCGACTCCAAAAACAAAAACGCATACAAATATATGTTCTATCGTATAAGGGGGTTAGGTTACAAATAAAGGAAATTGAAATTGTATGATTACCAAATCAAATATCTCATCTAATATTTTTAGCTAATTAATATTCGGACATTATGAAAAATCAAATAATTAAACCTCCCTAGAATGGACCACAGAGTAGCAACCTAATCATATCCCAGCTCTCGAATAGCTTCTTTTGTTATTGGATTGCAAGCCAAGGCCTAACTGAAGATCCAAAGGTTTGCGAGGTTGCGTGGAATTTACAGGCAAGAAGCCATTACTAGCACCAAAGTTCTTCGAAACTTTGGATTGGGATGGCCTATTAAAGACATGATTGCTCTGATCATTAGGGTTGAAGCTTATCTGTGAAGAGGGATGATCCTCATAGACAGTGAAATGATCAGGAGGGGAAGAAGAAGGGTCATAGACTAGCCAAGTGGCAGATGGTGGAATACTTGAAGAGTTATATAATTGGTGGAAGCTGGCCTTTCTAGCTTGGAGTTGAAGCCTCTTCCTCTTCAATATCCTCTCCTTCTTGTGAGCATTTTGGTGGCCACCTAATGCCTGAGAGTTTGCAAATAGTTTGAAACAATATTGGCACTCAAACTTCCTCCCATGAGCACTATTGGGTGCAACTGAATTGTTGCCTGGTGGGTTTTTTCTCTTGAGAATTTGGGAATTTGTTGGCTTCTCTGATGATACTGTGGTTGATGAAGAGTTAACACTCTCATCTCTCTCTAATGACCCTTTAAGCTCCTGGTTATGGGAGTTGTTAGTGTTAATCTCATGTGGGTTGAGCTCAAAACCAAATAGTTTGAGTTTCTTGGTACCATAGGACTCTGAAGAATGGCTATTTGCTTGGATCAATATTGTGGAAGAGAGATTATTATTGGAGGAGACTTCCTTGATTTCCATTTTCTTGGATGTTGGAAAGTTGAGAGAATTTGGAGAAGGTTTTTGAGGTTATTTAATCCTTGTGGTGCGAATTGTTGTTGTTGGCTTTGTCTCCCTTATATAGCAAACTCATTGGTCTACAACAAGGCATAGTAATGCTTCTAGATGTTATTATGAATTAATTGGTTTTCATGGTTTTGTGTGTGTAATAAATTAACAAATTTTTCCTACTAAATATTTACCAAATAAGAAAATAATAGAAAATTCAAATAATATACAGTCTCATGCACCATATATATTGTACTTATCTTGATGGGATTAAACTATTCCGATATTAAAAGAGATTTTCAAAATATTGTAGTAGATACACCTGTTACTTTTCTCCATGGGAAGGATTCTGTATGGTTTAATTAATGAGAACTTCCTTGGTCGTTAGTGGGTATTATTAAATTGGAAGACTTCTATTATACCTCCACTTGTTGCACGTACGACAAATGATATTCCATCCTTAATGAGGAGATAAAGGATAAAATATTAACTGTTACAGAGAAAGTCAAAGAAGGATGTGGATGCAATCACCTGTGAAGCGAAAATGGGCTGCTAAATCTTTGAAACAAATTATCAACTAATTTTTAAAAGAAGGGCACAAAAGTTAAACGAGAATTTCTCAATATGTCACCGGTCATAATAATACTCTCGAGAAAATATAATTTTAAAGTTTTAATAAGATTGGGTGTACCATATAATTTTTTTATCATCACTTAAAAATCATGTGTAACTCAAATTTATATTAATTAACTATGTGGAGATCAGCTCAATGAGTACCCAATTACAAATGATTTGAACCAAAAAATTATATGCTACTGTATACATAAAATGTATATCTAACATTATTTTAATAGGCCACCTAATAAGTGGACTCATGCATTGTTCTCGACTAAGGGATTATAAAATATTGAGCTATGTGTAAAAAGGTTATAGACGATACACCACATAAAAAATAAGAGCGGGTCCCGTCCACCACAGAAGTCTTCCATTTTAGTAATTTATCATATAGAAATTGTGATTATTCGGCGCTAGGAGACTATATTAGTAAATTTTGCACATAGCAGTTATTAAATATTGAATCATGAACTTTCATCAATTTATACATTTATCTGAGCAAGTTCATTTGGATTGAAGTTTCTTTGTTATTATCCTCCACCCACGTGATTAACAAATATAACTTGTGTTTTAGGAATGGTATTAGAGTAGTAAGAGGTGAGATTAGGCTCTAAACAAAGGAATATTAAAGAAGTGGGCAATGAAGTAAGCTGCGCATATTATATACTAATCAGGGTCTTCGAACAGATCTTGGGCATATCTTTTTAGGGCAGGCAGAATCTATATTTATACCCCAAAAGCATATGTTTCCAGGATAACCAAGTCATCGATCAATTATTTAAACTATGAATTCATATTAAATGGAATTCAACTACAAAAAATCAAAAAATAATTCTATCAAATTTTAACAATATTTTTTTGGAACATATTAAAATCTTTCAACATTCACAAAATCAACTAATTCATATATCATGTGAGAATTTTTTTTGAAATGTTACTAAATTATAACATCAAATATTTAACAATGTACGAATTCGAATATTTTTTTAACTCTGCTGAAATTTGTTACCCGAGCTGACGACTTGTTTATTGTAATAGTTTGACAAGTTAAAGCATTTGTGTTGGACAGATGTTCTTGTTGGCACCCCAATTCCTTACAAACCTGACAGACAAGTTAGAAACCCATTAGATTGTGTTGTTATTCCTTTGTCTCTAGCCAAGATCTTCCATTGGTGGACTTGTTCCAGAAATAGATCTCTCATGCTAATCAGTTCCCCACTCCTTTACATCTAATGCTGTAGGGTAAGGAAAGAATTCCAAGTAGGCTTGCTGTCACCAAGCATAAATATTTCACTATAGATTTTATAACAATATAACGAGTGGAATATAATGAGGCCACATATGCTAATTTAATGGGAAAAGAACTGTACATGACGGGCTAAACATAAGCTCATGGGTTGGTTTGATCACAATTGATTGATGGATGGATTTTAGCAAAATTCACGTTGCTCAACTTTTTGCAACTTTTTGAAGTTTCACTCGTGCGTTCTATTTTGTCAAAATAGAACAACTTCCAATATAAATAATCTGAGCATTTGTTAGTTGTATAACATCCCAATTTTGATATTTTGATCTCTCGTATAATTATCTCTATTCTTCGTCTGGACTAATCCACGATGATCTCAAATTTGTGTGCTGAGAGAGAGCCCACAAAAGAATGCCAATGTTGACCACGGGACTGAAATAATATAGAACATACTTCATCAGCTGTCACGTATAAAATATATTTTTATAAAGGTCAAGTCCTATGCTAATGGTCTACGGGAAGAAAAAGGTATTGTGTTTGGAATTCTAATGGAAGTGACTATTTGTAGTCAGGTAATACATAATTTTGTACTTTATCTTCACTTGACAAGTAAACCTATTAATTAATCCATGTTCCAAGTTTAATTACTGCAATTATTTAATTGCGATCCATTTTGCCCATTATAGCTGCACGCCAGGTTTTACCAAAAAGAATTGGTAATCTTGCATATTAATATGAAAAACTTAACCCACCAAATATAGATTGAATCTAACATTCAAAATGCCAAATACTTGCTGTGCTGTGCTGTGCTGTGCTGTGCTGTGCTGTGCTACTGTTACAACACCATCATGGTACATAATCATTTGTTACATCGTATAAGAAAATTTATATTGTGTTCTAAAATTTCAAAAATTCTATCGGTTCGTAAAATATACCAGCCATAAAAATAATGGAAGCTTGTAGGACACAGGTGGCCGGCACCTGGCAAGAGATGTGAATCTGAATTTGTAATTGGTTGATAATTATCTCATTAGTCGCAGAGGTAAAAGCAAAAGACGATTGTATAAGATCGGATGAGGAAGAAGCGAAGAAACCCCTTTACACACTGGCGGTTTTTAGTCACATCACTACCGAAGAGATGGACAAATCATGATGGTGCAACCAATTACCTAAAAAATTTAAAGTTAAATAAAAAATACTTTCAAATAAAATTTACTGATATAAATTGTGACTTTTCCATATGTAAATTTATTACTTCATATATGGGTCAAAAGCTATATAATTTTAACATGAAATTTTCCAATGGGTCAGGGTTGGCCAGGGTTGAACAAGGCATGCATGTATAGATATTAAAATCAGATGTTACAAATTTTACTTGCAATCAATTTCCTAGTAAACTCGACAACGTAATTGATTGTACTGTAACGTGTTGATGGGAAGGATACCAAATTATAGGTAGTGGGTTGTCATTTCGATGTGTAAATTAAAGAGCACGAGATCTTGTTAAATAGTAATTTCTAAGTAAATATATCATCTTGCCAAATTAATCACGCCTCAAAGAATTACAACCAGTTGCAATAGAACTCTCCAAAATCATGGCTGGTCTATGTATTGCGAGTATACTACTTTAGCAGGTTAGCAGATTTTACCGTATATTTTTTTATGAGACTTTCAAGAAATTTTAATTATAAAAAAATCAAACCAAATGGACTTCTCTACTTGTTATACAAGATTATAACAAGCCAGAAAATTTACCAATTTGATTGCAGAAACAAAATTAGGTCTGCCTAAATACCCCTTCCAGGATAAAATTTATTAGATTCGGATATAGAAATAATAAAAAATTGCAGGTAGTTCAATTTATTGATTAAAAGTTAAAAATCAAAGTTATTAAAACTATGAGATAACCAGCAGCCGCACAACCTTGACACGGAACAATAAAAATTGAGGCTACCCTCATATTTTATTAGTTTCGAATGAATTAATTTATAGGTGAATGAGCTTTTTTCCGTATTATTATTTGGGAGACCCCGTAGTCGAATATTTGATTTTGACTAACAAAGATTTCATTCTCATTGAATAAATATTTAATCCTTAAATAGCTCACATGACGGTACGTATATAAGCTCAATACATAATAATTTTTTTTATTTACCAATTATTTTAAGATACTAAATAAACATTCTTTATTATAACACAAATCCTATAGAATTCAACGCCGCCCTTTAAATTGACAATCCAAAGAAGATGATCCGCGGGGGAGATTTACAAACGTGAATCGAATGGGATTAAGTTAATTGCACTTTTGGAAAATTCAATCAATGGAGGGAACGGTGAACCTGACGTCAGCGGTCAGTATTACAATGTAATAATTGCTGATGGATGCGACGGAAAATATTTAGTTAACTCAATAATCTACCTAGAAAGTTTTTAACTTAATTAATGAACAACCGACTTCTCCAATTTTATGTCTTGATACTGCATGTTCTGAATGGTTTTAGGAGAATTCTGTCCCGAAATGTTACAACGTTATCTAAAAAGTTTTACGAGTTTTAAACTTTAGAGAACTTATAGGGGACTAAATTTGGTTTTGTACATGTATTTTTTTTACTTACATAATGAAATAGTTTTGTTCAGTTATGATAAAATGGTATGTTTATATATGTTTGAATAAATTATTCAAATAGTTTGGTCAGTCATATTAGAATGAACTGTCTTTAATAGTCGTGGACGCTAACAATGACGCATTCATGTATGTTTAAATAGTTTCACGAAGATATTCTAATCAATTAAATTAGAATAATTAAGTTATATATATTCAAATAGTTCGAACAGTTATAATAAAAAAAATTCAGGACGATCCCGAAAAACATGTTTAGACCACATCTGGTCCCAACGAAGAGGGTATTTGGATATCGGGTTATATCAACCAACCGGTATAGATAATAACCAATGGAATGCACCTGTTAACTTAGAAGGAAAGCTTCCGGAAAAAAAAAACACTTCAAATGAAATCAACATAAGACAGTCTAAGCTGAAAAGTATAAGGTCCCTTAACTAAGAGGCAGAAAAACAAAATCAAAGTGCGAGACGAATGTTTTTAAGTGAGAAAATTTTTCAGCCCCTAACCACACACACAGAGAAATGAGATTTCCCTTACCTATCGTCATTCGATTTGTGTACTGAACAATGATTCAGGCCATAGTATTATGCGTACGTTTAATGAATTTCAATACGCAATTTGGTTTCAAGAAGGAAAGAAAAAGGGCGAAACAGATTAAAATAACATTGCGTAGTTGACATGATAAAGCAGTGGAAAGATTTTTACATGTGTTATAAAGACAAAAGGAATCGTCAATGGTGATCTTGCTTTTTGGATCCAAATAGAAACACGGCTCAAAGGCAAATCCATCGGTGGGAAAAATATAGGCTTTATTATGGCATGAGCTGAACTTTCTATGATCAGCAAAGAGTAGACGATAAGTATGTAGCTTCAAGAACACACTCTTTTCAATTTGGATAAACCCAAACGCCATTTCCATTATAAAACGGTGTATGCACACACCTTTACTTCTAAACGCAGTTTCACTGTTGAGGGAAAAAAAATTGGGTTATAGTCCACATTAATCTCATACTCCCTTATGGTCCATAAGATAAGGAAATATTTGGATCAAAGCTAATAGAGTGCACAATTCAAGTCTTACCAGATTCGAGCATAGATTAGTTCGCACAGAGAATCCGGAAAGCTGGACATGCACAAATACAAGCACAAGCACAAGCACAAGAAAGTTGCAGACAAATTGGCAGATATAACCTTCAAAAAAATGGCAGATACTGCATCCAATAAACAAATTTCCAACTGTTAACAATCGGGTAAGGATTATACATGAGCAGTTTTGGGTACTAATACACATTCGACATACACATGAGAAAAATGTAGAGATACATCTGATTAAATGAAATTGCAGTTTCAAATATCACCAAATGCTACCTATGACATCATCGGTATGAACATTCAGGTGATATTGGGTACAACAGTTGAACATCTGATTCGGGGAACCGTTCTTCTGCTCGGGTGGCTATCGAGCTTCGCAATGCTAGACAGAGGAAGATGACATGCCAGCTTAAAGTTTCTAATGCAAGCGACTTGAATGGGGGAGCACTGCAAGGAGAATCTTTTTTCTTGGACCCTGGGGAAAAAAACAATCTATGAAGGCTAAATAATATTGAGTGATAAAACTATTCTTAATGGACCCATGCATAATATACAACACAAACTAAAAAGGGACCAAGAAATAGAACTGTAGATTGCTCAGTGGTACATATGATACATCATTCCACACAACTAATATCTTATATGATGTCAAAATACTTCAATAAGATGTTGGATTTGGAGGTTGATAACTTTAGCAAATTAAAATGCGCAGTCTTGGGAAAGAACTGAAAATGTTACCATAGGTATTCCCAGCTCTTTAAGGTCACTATCCCGCATCTGTTTCAACGCACTCAAGTCCACCTGTAAGGGAGACTCCACGAATTAGATAGGAGGAAATGCAAAATACCAGCGCATACTGCCAAAACAACAAGTATGATATTAGCTACTTTGTTACAGCCACTAGAGTCTTAATTTACAAACTATTGGCAGAAACATGAGAACCCGCTGAGCAGAGTTTAACACACTTTTGCTTCTTCATCTTCCCTTTTCCAGGCACATACGTCCTCATTTCCCCCTCAATCCTCATTCCGGTAAAGCTATCAATTTTGTGCTCAACAGGATGCATTCCATAATAATGATTTTAAGACTCCGCATGCTGTACAAACACACCCCCAACAGAAGTGCTTGAGCTATTCATGTCTGACCAAGATACCATATGTCACATTTGATAACTTCGAACAAAATTTGAGAAAATACTTGTAAATTCCAGAAATAAAACATGGAAGAGCATATAAATGTGAACAGTAACTAGTTTTCCAGTTTTCGTTACTCCTTTCCCTTTATCAAATTCAACAAAGTCATGGCACAATCTCCAAATATACATGGAACAAGAAATTTAATCAGAAGGGATATTCATGAAAGCATACTTACTTCCTCAGCCTTGAAAAGAACAGCATATTTCTCCAACCCCAAAGAATGTAACAACCCTTCAACTGTTTGGTACTCATCACCCTGTACACCACATTTTGGTAAAGATGTTAGCATAAGCTAAGAAATTACAATTGAGAAATACACAGAAAAACTCGCTACCTATCTGAAAATAAAATTAGACAAGACTAGCAATGCAGATCCTTCACGATGCAGAACACCATAAGCATAAGTGAGAAAGGTTCCGAAGACCAATAATGATTATAATCATAGACAGCGAAATACAGGTGACAAGCTCTAATACACAGAATCCTACTTTTCCGAAAGCAATTGAAACATACATCAAGTAGGATTGGGTTTAGCCTAGAAGGAAAGGCAAAAGTTGGGTTACCATCATACCATGTATGATATCTTCTGCACACTTCCAATGGGCGAAGGAAAATGAGGGATTTCTGATACTCTGGGCTTGGATGGTATGCAAGGAAGTGCGGAACTCGATATGAATGATTTGGAACTATTAACAGACCTTGGTCCATCGGAAATATCTCTACCAACATATGGAGCTGCTCCCAAGGTGTCATATCCTCTTCTTAGTGGTACTCGGTCGGGTTCAGCCACTTTTCGGGTTGGTGACAAACCCCGAGAACCACTAACAACTAAGCTGGGAGGAGACCTTCGCCGTATGTGATCCAGAGTCCATGGATTATTGGAAATCTTGGATGAGCTTATGATTGGCAGGTCTTCTAAATTTCTAGCATGAGGGAATCTCCCTAACAAACCAGCGTCCTTACTCTCGGGGATGCCTTGCCGCAAATCTGGATAACCATATGCAGGAGAAACTCGAGCAGGAATTGGCGGCTGTACAATCCTAGAGAGCTTCTCACGGAGATCCACAGTAGTACTCCGGTCATCGCCACTTTGAACTCTCTTGGACACACTTTTCTCGATGAGTTTGAATCGAAGGTCGTGCTTGTCAATACCAACACCTTAATTCCATCAAACACACCAAAAAGGTCAGCTTCGGAAAATTCAATCCAAAACATTCAGAAACTAACAAGTGCATCGCATTCCACATTTACCTTCCATCGTGCCATCTTTCCGCCTGCAATGACACACAATTTTGTCAAACACGGTAAAGCTGGACAACAACACGGCTAGGTATTCAAGCTCAAATGTCGCAATACTAAGTTCAAACACAATCTCCGCAAAGTACAAACTAAAAAGCAACACGAGACGGCAAAGACGAGCACCTCTTATTGTCACTAATTAGAGTAGTAAACGGCAACGAATCGTCATTATAACCGCTCCCTAGTCTATCGAGGGCCGACCGCTTGCTCCCAGTCCCCCGCAACACATCCGACGCCGTACCAGCTGCCCTCTTAACCGCCTGCGCACATGTCGAAGAAGTTTAAAACGGAGAAATGCGATACTAAACCAGCTCGGAGTATCTGAGGCGTTGAAGAAACCCTAACCGGATACCGAAAACATAAATTAGAAAAAGAATATTGGAATATTTTTACCCGGCTGTTTCCGCCGAGAGTCACCGTTGCGCGGCTTCTAGAGGTCTCCGCCATGTACGCCGCGGAGAGAGAAAATGGAGAGTTAAACCCTAACTCTGGACGACCTGTCGTTTTAAACTTGTTATAGAACAGCTCGATAGAAAGAAAGAGATGGCGCGATTGGAAAATTTATGGACGGATTAATATTTATTCATCCGGGTGGAAAGGATCGGGAAGCTCGGTTCCCTTGTTATTTGATTTTGTTTTGGGAAGAGACGAGCCGGGAGGAGAATGAGAAGGGACACTCCAGACGACCAGTCGTCCGCCGGGGATCGTGTGGGATTTGGGAAACGGTACGGACGGTCTGTTATTACTTATTAGTATTACAGTATTACTCGTTAGCTTTCCTTTACCAATGGACCCACTCAAACATAGTTTTGACTAAAAGATTTGGATTTATTTAAGTATGCTTTTAATTTAAGTTTTATTAATATAAAAAATATAGTTGCTAGAACTGTTAAGAGTTAATAAACTTTTGTGACATTTTACTCTTTAAATTTTGTCCCGGTCACAAGTCCATAGATGTTCCTGATGTTTTAACGTTTTTGCGACGTAATCATGTAATGTTGTATTTGGTCATGAGGTTACGCATTTTTTTTGTGAAAGAGGCTCGGGTGACATCCTGAAGTAAAAAAATATCCGAACCAAATTTAAAATATCCATTTTGGTTCCTTCGCTTTTGTAATTTTTTTTTAAAAACCCACCCCTCTCCTCCTCCCCTCCTCCCTCTCCGCCCCTCTCCTGTCCTCCCTCCTCCCTCTCTCTCCTCCATCTCTCTCCTCCATCGCATCTTCTTCCTCAAGAAAGAAAGTGACCAAACCAAAGGGAGGAGAGGGGAGGAGAAGGAGGAAGTGACCAAACCAAAGGGAGGAGAGGGAGGAAGGAGGGAGGAGAGAGAGGCGGTATGGAGGAGAGGGGGAAGGAGGGGCGGAGAGGAAGGAGGGGAGAGGGGTGGGTTTTTACAAAATTATATTATGAAATTATAAAAAACGAAGGAACCAAATAGATATTTTAAATTTAGTTCGGAGCATTTTTTGCTTCGGGATGTCACCCGAGCCTCTTTCGCAAAAAAATGCGTAACCTCAAGACTAAATGCAACGCTTCCAGACCACAGGACTATGTCACAAAAACGTTGAAATCTCATAACCGTCGATAGACTTTTCCCTTTTATTTAATAGTTTGATCTGTTCTATGTAAAATATTTAACAAATTACAAATTAATTATATAACACACTATACCATCGAATATACTCAAACGAACCATCGAATAAAACTAGGACAAACAATTTGACGTAACAGAAAAAGTTATTGTAACTTCGTAAACCTTTGAATAAAACTAAGAAAACTATTGAATATAATTGGGTTCGACAAGATCAATGACCAATTCATTGACAAATCACAAGCCCATAGTTAGATTGATTTAACGATTTAATTTCTTTGATTCAATGAATTTATTTGATTTATACGATGACTTGGTAAGATTGATTTAAGAGCAAATTGCCCTCAGGTCCCTCTCCTTTGCTGAAATTATTATTTTTGTCCCCACTGTTTCGAAAAAGATGCTTTTGTCCCCCTACTTTGCTTAACTATCACTCTCACCGGAATCGAAAAAAATCTCTGGTGCACAGGAACCTAAAATGATATTTTTGCCCTCAAGTCAAAAATTAAAAAAAAAATCAGAAAACCCTTCTCTTTCTCTACTTCTCGTCGGAGTCCCTCTCCTTCCTCCTCGACCGGGAGCCGCTCTCGCTGGAGTCCATCTTCTTCCTCCTGACCAGGAGCCGCTCTCGCTAGAGTCCCTCTTCTTCCTCCTCGATGAGGAGCTACTCTCGCCAGAATCTCTCTTCTTCCTCCTCGACCAGGAGCCGCTCTGGAGTCCCTCTTCTTCCTCCTGATCAAGAGTTGCTCTTGCCAGAATCTCTCTTCTTCCTCCTCGACCAAGAACCGCTCTCGCTGGAGTCCCACTTCTTCCTCCTCGACCGAGAGCCATTCTCGCCGGAGTACGACGTCGACATCTACTTGGGGAGTAAAAACGTGGTCAACTAGTTCAACCCTCTCTTTCTGAGTTTTTTTTAAATTTTTGACTTAAAGGGTAAAAGAGATATTTTAGGTCCCTGGGCGCGAGAGAAATTTTCCGATTCCGGTATCAGGGACTCAGAGTGATAATTAAGCAAAGTTGGAGGACGAAATCCTCTTTTTCGAAACAACAAGGACGAAAATAGTAATTTCAGCAAATCCTAAGAACCTGAGGTCAATTTGCTCTTGATTTAATGATGCGGCGAGTCTCCGAGTTCTCCTTTTCCTTTCTTTTCCTTCCCTGTACTCCTCTCTCTCTCTTCTTTTTTTAGTTTGGTTGAGTTTTTTTAAGGAAAAAGACTATCATTCCCCTCCTGCAAGAGTAGGGCACCCTGTTACCAAATCGCTACCCATTGCACAGACTCTTTTAGGTATATACGTTTCCTCTTTACGTTTCCCATGTAAATGACCTGGCCATCATCTCCCGGAATTTCAGCGACATGAATTAATACATTCTTCTACTTATAGAAATATCTCAGCAATGAAGCCGAATAGATTAGCAAGAAAAAATACGAGCAAAGTTGGGCTAATACAATTAATTTACTCTATTCTTTATATAATATCCAAAAATTTGCTCAATTACAGAGAGTTCTTGAACTTGCTCTCACTCTATGAAACTATATATCATGCAAATGATTTATTGTTATAATAGTATATTAGCGTTCTCATATCTAATTTAAAATTTTACAATAGTAAGTTATATTATTTTTTACATGAAAATAAATAAAGTAAAAACATGCAACAACCAATGACCAATGTGTTCAAATATCAATACAATCTCTAGAAAAGAATACCAACATGGTGCGTGCATGTGTATATTTCAGCCACACTACACTAATGGTGTATATATAACATATTAAATTCTGTTTCTATATATAGGACGCAACTCTATACAAGTTCAACCCACAACCATTTGAATGTCTGTACCATGGTGTATATATAATAAATAAATGAGCTCAATCTTAAACAGTAGTAGCCATGTCAGAAGGCAATCTTTCTAGATTGGAGTTCAACAAACATGGTCCTTGCATAAATTTCATGTGCGCGAAAAAGTACTAATAGGTGACACATTGATGAAAGAAAGCATAGCAAGTTATCAAGAGGACACATTCCCTAATGTCCACGATTTACTTCCTTAAAAAGTCCACTTCTAAAAAATTTATCAAAAGAACTAAAGGTAGGTTCCTATGAATGAGTAGAACAAAACCTTATTATAAAAAACATTTGATCAGATCTGCAGATACGTATTGATAAAAGCCACCATACATATACCAAAATCAATCTAGCTCTGTACTAAATGTTAATCATTGCCATTTAAAGACGCATAAGATCCAGTTCTAAATCTCCACGAAACCATAATTACTCACCCCAGAGTCACCTCCACCAAACGACTAGAAGAGAAGCCAGATACATAGTGACTCTCAGATATATCATGATTTGGTCTCTAGATATTCAATCGTTGGTAAGTTCCTTTGGTATATGTAACTAGTGTAAAATTATATCAAAAAATTAGACGTAAAAGATAACTTTAAAAATAATAATAATTTCTTTCTGACGAGAGAAATGATAGATACCACTTTGCCCATCGAAAGCTACCAAAAAAAAAAACTTGTACCGTCTTCAATCTTCAAATCCAAGCCCAAGCAAACATCAATCCACTCATAGAATACTTCAAGTGTCCAAAACATGATGATAAACTCAAATGAAACAGCTCTCAAACCAAACAGAAGCTCAGCTATAAACTTCTATTACAAACATATATATGTATACTCGGACAAGAAAATATCGGACCATGATGCTTCCATTCCCCAAACACAAAGAGAGATAGAGAGAGATCAGACAAAAGAAGAAAGCTAGCTTCAGTATATGAACCAATTTCATCTTGAAGTAGAGAACAAACCCTTTATTTATCCAGTCAAAGAACTACTCCTGGGAGAAGAAGTAGAAATCTAGCTGGTACTAGGATTTCTTCTTCCTCCTCTTCTTCTTCAAAACCATGTGCATCTTTCTTTAGGTTTTCTCTCTCTCCTCTCTCTCTCTCTCTAGGCCTTCTCTCGGTTTGACCTTTGAGGTGGTGGAGCCTGAAGTGATAGCCCATCGGGAGGAGGGTCAAGGCGATGATGATGGCAGAAGCAAGGGGATAATGATGAGAGGGGGAGGGTAGAGGACATGATGATTGCTAGAGAGAGAGAAGGGAGAGGTGTTTTTGTGTGTGTCTTTTTTTTGGAGTTGGATGGAGAGAGAAAAAAAAATCAAGAAATTTCGTGCTATATGTAGGTTAATATTCTCTTGGAGATCAGAGAGCTAGGTTGATGGGTTTGTTTCTGACATAATTATCAATCGACCCCACCCCACCGGCTACACTCCATCCATTTCGTTCCTGTCGTTGATATACTGGTTGGCTTAATTGTAAAACTAATTAAATAAGTATTTAGTTGTAGTATTCAAATTTGAATTCTAATATTCCTAAACAAATTGAAACCTAGTAGTAGCTAATGAGTTGTGTTTTAGATGAGTTATTCAAATTTATCTGGAGGTTTCTAATATGTGGTTGCGAAATAATTGGATTGACTTTAAAAAGAAAATTTTATGACTGGATCCAAGTCAATTTAAAATATTTGATTCATCATTAATATTAACGGAATTTAACAAAAATGTGATATATTAGATGGATTTTGAGATGAGCAGTGACCAGTTGTGAGCTGTAACCCTAGATGAGTGAAAGGGGCGTTTATTGCTTACCATTATTGGGTTTGGAATGGGGGTTGAAGAATGTTACCGGTACTGTTATTTCCATGACTCCACACTATCCTAATGTTAAGGTACTCGTGGCGTTTATGAATGGACGTTCTACCATTCTGGGTATATTTTAATTTTTTGGGACTCTTCCTTTGTTCCCTTAATCATGCAGCTTGTTATTTTTTTTTAGGGAAATGCAGCTCGTTCGGTCGTCATTTAAAAAGCAAATCCTGATTTTGCATATTTTCATGTATCTCTTGCTGTTTTCTTTAATCCATGATATTTAGAGATATTGTTAAATTTTGTTTACAATATTTCTCAATATTGTGATATTTACACACAATTTTTTTTTTATTAATGGGGTCGCAGTTGGTCCATGTTCTTTGATGCTATTATCACATGTCCAACTGAGTTTTATAGCAAATTTCATAGGAAATATTTTTTTCTATTAAAAAGGTTACAGTTAAGTCTCCTTTTTTACAAAACAATTTTATCTGGCAAATCCATGAATCCGGTACCAGATTTTCTTAGTGGGTGATAATGATGTTGAATTTGATTTCTTTCAATTTGTGATATCTCACAAATAATAGCTTAAGAAAAAGATATAATTGATTTGATTTGTACTATTTGGATCAATAATATCTAAATCTATTTTTAGAATACATTTTGAAAGAATTTTAAAGTTAGTCACATGTAATTTGGAAAATTTATAGAATGAATGTCTTATGATACGCATGAATGAGGATATAATACGTTACAAATTGATATTGGACATTACAAATAATATCTGAGCAGAATTCTGATAACATGGCGTGGCTCAGAGATTAACCAAACTTAAGTTGATGGAAAGATGAGGCATGGGCTTAGAAGACCGAAAGTGATCACGTGTCAGAGTGCACAGATTGTGATCTCTTCTTTACAAACATTCTATACGAAGACAAAAATAGAAAAATCAAATTTATATAAAAAATATTCGTGTTTAATATGTGGAGACAAATCAGTAAAAAAGAATTACGAACAAATTCTTCAATTTACTAAAAAAAACACCAATAGATCTTAAAATAAGACAAGTTAAAAATTCCAGAAATTCTGATACGTTAAAAAGCTCAAAGAAAGAAGAATTTTAGAAACATTTAAAATTGCTGTTTAATAGACACGAGTGGTAAGAATGATTATTAATTATTAATTAAGGTGATCCTCATATAAGTAAGTTAAACGATCTAGCACAGTTTCCAAACGAACAAATCTTCGGTTATGATAGCCCTAGATAAATAAATTTTTGTTTAATACCGCCTAAGATAGAATATTATTATTGATTCTTAATCTTAACTGATGTGGGTTGGAAAAATATTTTCGTGCGAGCGTTTAGTATGATTATCACATTAGAGCCCTGCAATAAAATAAAGGGCAAATTACTCTCTAGTCCCTGGACTTTACATAATTGTCCTATTGGATCCATTCTTTCTCATAAATAAGTAATCAGTCCCTCTTTTATTCAAAAATTTTGTCTCGGTCCCCACCGACCAAATCATACTTTTTTTTTAATTTTTTGTCATGTGAAATAACTATTTTACCCTTCACAAAACGACAAATTTATCTTATTTTTGCCGTTTTGTGAAGGGTAAAATAGTAATTTCACATGACAAAAAATAAAAAAAAAATCCGATTTGGTCGGTGGGGACCCGAGACAAACATTTTTGAATAAAATAGGGACGGATTAATCATTTATATAACAAGAGGAACCAAATAAGAGATTTTGGTAAAGTTCAGGGACTAGAGGGTAATTTGTCCTAAAATAAATACAATAAAGATATAGGCTCCGGGAAACAAATCTCCTTCAGTTATTAATCTAAAAGTTGCGCTCCTGTATTAATAAGTTTTTCAGGGAATCCTGTATTAATAATTCGTGATCTGTATTATTCAATTTTCAAAATTATTTCAATTCCGAACTGAGCACTCTAAGGCATGGATGTTGGGTATAGAGCATTAGGTATGTCGGATTTCGAGTGGCGGAATCGAGGGAAGACGACGCGAGGCATGGATGATCAATGGTGATGATCGGTGCGAGTGAAGAGTCTTAAGCACGATCGGAGCGACCACTAGGAGAAAACAGAGAGAAGCAGAGTCTCGAACCCAACGACCACTAGGCCCCATAACGCCAGTTGGGGGTGCCCGAAATGAAAGTTTTCGGTTGGCGATTTTGTCCTTGCTTGCCCAAGAACCCTAGTTTGGAGTGTGGCTCTATAAATATTCATGTAAGCCTCATTAGAGGTGTCTTTTGGCCCTTAGACATTAAAAATGAGTGAGTGAAGTTTCACAGGGTTTTAGATCTTTCCCTTGGACAACAGAAGAGTAAGTGAAAGTTCCAAAGGGATTGACATTTGCTTAAGTGAAGAGTAGAGTGACAAGATTGAGTGACTAGAGTAGGAGAGCTCTCCGAGTGACTGAGGAAGACTTGTGTGAGGTGTCCATTATAACAATTAGTTGTAGCTCAGAATATAGTGGAATCTCTCCTGCTTGGAAGTCTCCGAACGTAGATCAGTGACGATCGAACCAGAGACCAAATTTGGGTTCACTCACGGGTGCGCACTCGGAGCGAAGAAAGACGGAGAGTGCCGATTTTCTCAACAATGAATACACTTGGCTCTTGGCTCCCTATCGATGACAGCGGCTTCCTCCCACTCTCCGACTTTACCCCATCGAGCTCCCATTCTATGTTCATCAGGCTTATGATCCTCTGAGCGTCTCTTGGCGTTAATGGTTCAGGTTGCCACCCACCGGAAACGACCATTATTGTCTTCAATCAAATCCACAACTAAAAGTTTGGGAAGACTATCTTATTCTTCGTTCGGCATTGCCTATGCTATATTTTATATGGTATCTTTAGATACGTTAACTACAGCGTAATTTTTTTGGTTGGATCTTTTAAGGTGAATGGTCCTTTCATTTTAAAAAAATGATTAATTAAACCTCCTTCACGTAAATATGCTTAACATGTAATTACCAATAGGATAACTTATAATTTTTGTATTGCCTAAATTACAAGAGAAAATGACCAATTATTTCAGTTTTTATAACACACTAGTCCACCCACACGTCGCCTAAGATGTATAAACATGAAATTCATTCAATCAGCACCCAATAGAAATAAACCAATAAAACACATGCAAAAATTTACAGTAACCAAAACTAACTCCAAAACAATATCACGGAATATTGACTTGCCACACTTTAATATCCCTATCCAAGCTCCCACTGTAAACTAAGTATGACACTGATATTCCATCACAATCGGTCATTGTCCTACTACCATCGGTCGTCGCAACCAAACACTTGACCGGTCGTCTGTGACCTTCCAGGACACAGATACAAGAATGTCTGTCGTCCGCTCCCTTCCTCCAAATCCGCACCGTATTATCAGCCGATCCACTGAAGACCAAGTCATCCACGGCCACCAAGCACAAGACGGCCTTCGTGTGACCTCTAAGCGCACCAATAAGCTCCAATTCCTCGATACTATTTCCACTATCCCCACCCCTGTTTTGCCTCCTCCACACCAAAATAGACCTATATCCAAAAATTATTATAGCTTAACAACTTATTTTAATTTCAAATTTTCAAATTGGATTTCTTATAGAATACAAGAAACTTGATTTTTTGACACATAACATGATTATTTTTTAAAAAATACATCTTTTACACCATTATATTTAAAACTTTTAATACTAAAACTAAATATCCTTTCACACACAAAACTAAATTTAAGTAGCTCACCGGTCACAGGCTCCGGAATATAACGTTGACCCGTCAACACTAACAGCCAACGCGTTGACCGCTGACTTGTGCTTCTCCATGGCTCCAACAAAAGAGTGCTTGCTCTTGTTCTTCGCCCCCGGAAGCCTCCTCCACGCCTTGATCTTCCTATCCGCGGACCCGGTAAAAACGACGCCGTCCGGGGACACCGCGAGGGCGTTGATAGCGTCATCGTGGGCTCCCGTAACCGACTCGAGGCACCGGAAACCCTTCGACGACGTCGTCTTCGTGCTCCAGACCTTGAACGACCGGTCCCACGAGGCGGAGTACAGAAGCGAGCCGTCGTGGGACACCGCGAGGGCTGAGACGGCGTCCACGTGGTGCACCCATGTATAGCTCACGTGCCTCCTCACCTGGACGTAGTTTCTCGCCGAGAAGAGCGCCGAGAACCGGTCGTTCAACGTAGGGAGAACCGCCAAGCAAGTGAGGATATTAATATTCTCGTCGTTGTACTCCATTTTCCATACGCGAATCTTGTGATCC
Source organism: Hypericum perforatum (assembly GCA_012979155.1). Lineage (NCBI taxonomy): Eukaryota > Viridiplantae > Streptophyta > Magnoliopsida > Malpighiales > Hypericaceae > Hypericum > Hypericum perforatum. The sequence continues at coordinate 91,021 of SOPF01028948.1, read as the reverse complement.
TGGTGAGCGGAAAAGACCTTGGTGTCCTTCACAACAACAATGGACTTGACTGCTCCGGTCCCCGTCGCTGATACGGTACTCCGTTCCGGGTTTTCCACATTCCATGCGCGAATCTCGCCGTCGGAGGCGCCGGAGAGGAGAGACTTTCCGGTGAGAGCGAGCGAGGAGATGGGGGAGGAGTGGCCTTTGAGGGTGGCCACCAAGTAGTGGGAGTGGGAAGGAGTGAGGTTTTGGGAGGTTGAAGGGTTTAAGGAAGGGACGGAGGGTAGGCTGGGAAGGGATGGGAGGGAAGAGGAGGAGGTTGTTGATGGGTCGGAGTGGAGGGTAATATTGGAATTTCTAGTGGGTTTGGTCTCCTCTTTCTTCTGCTTCTTCTGTGTGTAGCAGCAACGTGGGAGGAGAGTCACCCGCATGTTTGGTGCATAGGGTTTGGTTCACTTTAGGGAAACTGGAAAGTTGATAGATATAGGAGAGGAGACGAGACAAGATGAGACACCTAGGTTAGTTGGTCTGGAAATTGGATTCGTAACGTCTATAACGTTCTAGTGTACTTTAAAATGGCCGGGCTTATCGATTCATGGAGGTTAGGACAGTAACACATTCTATTTGGTTTTTTTAGGAATTTATAGAAAAAATTGAAAAAAATAATAATATTGGTAGCAATATTTAAAATTGGTTTCAGACTCACCGATGTATAAAATAACATTAAAATATTTGGTTTATAAAAATTTTGAATATCAAAATTCGTACTTTCTTTTTTGCGGGTATTCGTATATATAACATATTTTAGAAATGATATTATTCGACTCTAAGTAGTGTGATCGGAAGGATAAGCGCGGGGCCGACCTGCCTAATCGACTCGACCACCAAATTAAAGTGAGAATTAGCGGGTGCGTGCAAATGGAAGAATGTCTGGACTCCGGGTGCATGTTCCTTGTCTAATTATTGAACATTCTTGAGAAGTTACACTTCACCCTTTCTTTTTGACTAGATGTAACACGAAAGGTTAGTCTGACTTCAAGGTCTATATAACAATGGCATATGCAAACAAACCCTATACCAATTTTATTATTTTGGCTCAACCAATTTTTATTTTATTTTGATACATTGAAACGAATCCGTGTTAGTACTTAATTGACAAAATTTGTCATATATCAAAGATTACATCTGATTTGAATTAATGTCAAGTGGGTATAAACCCACATATATTACATGAACCTTTTTCTTATTCTGATATATGTTGATCTACTAATAACAAAAGATTCCATACAAAGTGTTGCGTTCCAGAAGTAAGTATGAACACAGAGAAAATTTTGTGGGTTTCGAAATGTATAGTTTTCATTGCTATTGAAGGGAAGTCTACGCTAGGTAAATGTAATGATGATTCTGAAGAAGGTATGAGAAAAAGGCAGGCGGTTTAAGGAATTTGTTGGGCCAGTGGAAGTCATTTTCCAAAGAATTTTATGCTTGGAAATTTATCGGTCTTCTTTTTTTGTGTCGAGTGTCTCCATTGTCTCCCTCTAGATAGAGTAACCTGAGATATTAATCAAGAACCGTATTGCCCTGGTATTTACAATTGCTTATCATCGAGGTGCATACTTTTTTTGGGAGCAAGATCGAGGTACATAACCAAACGGTTGGCTTATTACTTGGATATCGAATTGACGCGAACACGAATTGCACGATATAACAGTACAACAATCACAATGTGTATATGTTATGATATATTTGATAGTTAAAATCCCACTTTTTTTATATTTGCAGTGTTTTTCACGATGTTCACTTTTCATACCGTCTATAATTCGGATAGGTCAGACTTTCTGCAAATAATTTTTTTAATCCAAATTTAAATCAAATTGAAGAATTTTCCTCGTTATGGAGAGAACTTGGCTTTTTGAGAGAATAACAGCAACGCCTAAGTAGAATGGTCGAGGGAGGCCCTCCATAGAGAAATTCGATGGGCTATGTTTGACCCTAAATTTGGATGCGAACTACCATTTCCGGTTTTGCTACTTTCAACTTCATGTCTAGCCCAAATGCTTTTAGATTCAATGTTTTTGCTTCCCTCTTTTTTGCAATCGAGATTCTTCGTTACACAATGCATAGAATTATTTCGCCGAACCAAATATAAATACTTTTAAGTAGCTTTTCACGGGGCTTCACATTAGTTTATTTGTAGCTTTTTGGCATTCTTAATTAATTAAGCTATGGTTGTGTCATCGCTTACTTTATCTCTTACTTTTTTGGTGCTTGCTTTATCCTGCAGTATTGATAAGTTTATTTATGCATAAAAATAAAAATAGAATAAATTGTTTTCAAATTCCTGAAGTTTATCGATTTCATCAGTAGAATTTTTTATTATTGAAACACCTATTTTTGTCTTTCACCTTTAGAACAATAAAACTGTCGCGTTTCTGAATCCAATACTAAAAATTAGCTCAGGAAAAAATGGACTTAGATGAACAATTATATTCATGTTATCCAATTTTTAAATAAACAACAATTTTCTGAGGATCCTCGCCTTAAAGAAGATCCAATTGAGAATCTCCAATGCTCTCTCGATCTCCCCTGCAAGGACCTTTCCTGAACATATTATCTAATTTTGTCCAACGACCTTAGTTCTTCGATAAACTCGACCATGCATTTATCCACTCTCTTTTTATGGGCTTTGGCCACGGCGCCGACAGAGCGGGAGACCAAGTCCGTGCCAGGTTTGGCCCGACAGTGATCGAAGCCATGGAGCCGATCAAATTGGCAGCTTTCATTTTTTATTAAGAATAAGAAATAAAAAAGTACAACAGGATTCGATGAAATAAAAATAAACTCATTTTTCTTTGAAATGATAAAAAGACATCAAGCCTCTAGAATTTGGTCTGCCCACTTATCTATTATCTTCTATCTATGTCTCTCCTTACCCGTGTCGCCATAACCGGTAGCCAACTACACCGGCGGGGGACGGGTATATATTTTGTTTTATAAAATAGTAGGTATCGTCAAAATTTGGTTTATTTTATAATATGGTCACGCAATCACAAAAATTAAATACAAAAAAGATATAGTCAATAGTATTGTATTCTATTCCCAAATCCGCCTACAGTCCAACACAGTATGTAATAAGATGCCGCTGTTTTGCTTGCAATATTTTTTCCGACAGTTATGATTTCCAATGCATGATTGATATAGATGATATTATAATTTATTTCATGTCATTAATTCATTATTGATCATACCACAGGTAACGTCATACCACTGGTTGACTTTTTCTTTAAGAAAAGAGTGTTTGGTTAGATGATCTGTTTCAGCGCTAGGATTTCATCCGCCTCTCCAAATCGACGGCCGTGTAGGCATCCACGCGGCACTAACCCCCTTGCTTTGGCAGCCTTTCCTTTGCGTCATCTCATGGGAATCCGCCGTAATCTCAGTCCACCAAATCTCCGGAACAACAAATGTAATCTAATGCAGATCGTGTTCGACCACAATCTTATGTAATTATAATATTATAATTCATGGTAATTACCATCAAACCTATCATTAAAAGTGATCTTGCTGCAGTCGTACGGAGTCTGGATGGATCAGCGGTTTGTGAGAATTTTGGTAATCGTGCGTTAATCGGTAGATGGATTATGCCAAAGAGATCGAAACCATGTTCTTCCTTTGATCTTCGTTGTACTGCTCTGAAGTGCTCGAATATTCATAACTGCAAGATGGTTTCTCTTGCTCTTGTCTACTTTTGTTTTTAATTCATGTCTGAATTGGATCGTAACATAGTATGGACCTCTTCGGTGTGGACGTTACCGCAAGGCAATTTTTTCTTGCAGCCGTGGACTAGACTCTATGGTTTAAGCCTGCTCGAGTTGAAGTGGATATAACTAAACCCCTGGAGGACAAGGTCTCTTTGGAGTAGTTGTCTTGTGGGTCTGATTTATGAGGACCTACTTAAGTTTTGTGCTCACTGTCAAGTTATTGGCTACTTGAGTGCTTCTTGTAAGAAGTTGCATCCTCATAAGAATAGTTCTGATATAACCAAACGAAGAGAAATTACCAAGGACAAGCAAGCGGCGCATGAGGGGCGTACAAAGGGTACCTGACCGCGGGAAGCAAACTTTGGCAAAGACAAGTTGTAGCATTTTCGTCTGTGAGAGATGACATTAAAGTTGTTGGTGCCTCAAAGTCGGATGCTAACATCCTTCCTTAAAGTTATCGGTAGCCAAATGAGAGTCGACTCCCCCTTCTTTTCTCTCACTTGGGAATTGTGAAAATATCTTTTTCATCTTCTACCGCCTCTTCCTCCTTCCACCGCCTCTTCTTCCTTCCTTCACTTCCTTCCTCCTCCCTCCATATCTCCTTCATGTCCCCACCTTTCTCCCATATTTGTCACTTAATCTTCGGCAAGTTCCGGCAATCTCCGGCTACGTCTAGTTTCCTTCTCCTTCTTCTCCATCTTCGTTCACCATCTCCATGAGACCCTCTTCGTCCACGTGTCCATCTCCTCCGTTCCCCTTCTCTAAGCCCCACAACCTCACCTTCCCAAGGACCAAGCCCCTAAAGAACCTCTCCTTCCTCTGCACCACACGGGTCTGGCTCGATGCTCATCTCGACGACCGAGGGTGGGTCTGGTTTGACTCGGATGTCATGCGTGACCTCTGCGCATGTCTTGACTGGGCCCTTGACGGGGCTGTCCCTGAGGATGTATTGAAGATCACGACTGACAACCTCGCGAAGGTCAGCGTCGGGCTTCCTAGCGAGCGGTCGAGGGTCAACACGTGGCACAACGTCCTCATGTCGATGCACAAGAGGACCAAGAGGCCGGTCGTGGAGAGGGATGGGCAAAACTGGGATTTTGATCCTTTTCCTTCTTTAGTTATAACCTCGGAGGGGATGGTCGCACTTCAAATTGTTGGTGTTGATTGTGGTTGGTTGCTTTTGTTTGTTGTTTGTTGTTTGTTGCTTTTTGTTGTTGTTGTCTGTTGATAGCTGTAAGTTTTATTTCTGTGTTGGCTGCGTTTCCCAGACCATTTGCTCTGGCGGTCTCGTTGTGTATAGGCCTTGGTTAGTTTGTTTTTGCTTGGATCTATGTTGTTCAGATCTGATTTTCATTCGGATCTCGTTGCTTGTCCGCTCTGCTAATTTCAGTTAGCCTTGGCAATCTGCTAAGTTTACGCTCAGTTGTCCTCTCGACCTTTGTGTCTTGAGTTTAATCGCGGAATTTTGTTTTAGTAGAACTCTGCCTCGATCGATGACATTTATGTCTATTCGATCGCCCTTCGTTCCCCTCCTGTGCCACATTGCACTCGTCGGACTAATTTCGATTTCTGTTTGGTATGTTTATGCTTTAATTGTGTTCGGATGCTAAGAAGGATATTTATTCTACAGGTTACTTCCAAGTTTCCAACCTTTAATAATTTTGGAATTTTAGGTGAGGTGGAAATAGATGATGGGGAGTTTGTGGAAAAGGTGTTAAGAGGAATCGGTTCCCTTGCTGATTTCGAATGCCGCAGGAGTAGTTCCTAGTTTATCAGTTTTGGCGTTCGACGTGGATAAGGTGATGTCTCAGGAGATGCCACAACCTACGCTTGGTGTTACTGAAAATGTTGATATGGTATATGGGAGGCCAGGTTCTGATATGAGGTTGCAGAGGATAAAGACAACCTACAATTGGAGTTGTCCTTATTGCATTTGTAATCTTGGCTTTGTGTTTTGGTGGTTATTTTTTAAAATCTGGTAAACTGTAGTTTGTAAATATTCTTGATTCTTAATACAAATTTACTTATTAAAAACAATCTTGAATTCAAGAATTAGTAAATGTAGTAACATTAATTATTTATTAGGAGTATTTTATTAGCATCTAACATTTTTAAATCATTTGAACAAAAGTTAATGTATTTTATTACCATCTAACATTTTTAAATCATTTGAACAAAAGTTAATAAGTTCAATATATATTTAGATGTTTGATGATTTCAACTTACAAAAATAAAATAAAAAGTCAAATCCAAATGGACATGTATTTAATTACACAAACAATTTTTTATAATAAAAAAACCGAAAATGTGTTAAAATCGAATAACCGAAAACTATAAGTGGGGCCTATAACCAAATCAAAATCTAAAATCCATATATCAAGGAAAAATAATTATATCCGTAACGCCGGGGAAATATAATACCCACCGACGACGAAGAGTACTCCGGCCACTCCCCACATGGTAGGACGCGACCTTGCGGCCCCACCATCACTAGTTTCCCTCGCGGAGGCAGCAGCCGGGCCATGGTAATTCGGGTTGCTACCGTACAAGGTTTGGATCCCTCCGACGTCGTCTTCGGCGAGCACCACCTTCCTCGTCCCGGCGGATATCGTCGGGTACATGATCGCCTCCTCCACGGAGGAGTGCCCTAACCCTAACAAGTGCCCTATCTCGTGAACTGCCACGGACTCCAAGTCCACCGCCGTCGACGACGACGAAACCACCGTGGTCGACGTCGTAGTGATGTCCTCCTCCTCCGACGACATGACGATCCACGTCTCCGCTGCGTCGAGGTGGAACCGCCCGCTCGGCGGGGAGAAAGCGTGGGCCAGCGTCCCCAAAACCCCGTCGAACGGCTCCCCGTCTCCATGGTCCCCACTAAAAAACCCTATCTTGATGTCGGCGTCGGACAACGTTGCCGTGTACGTGAAGTTAACGGGGATCACCTCCGCCCACTTAGCGAAGGCACGGGCGAACACGGCCATGACGTCATCCCCCAGCGTCTCGTCGTAGAATGCGTACGTCAGCTCGTCCTTGGACCACCTCGGCTGGCCAGGGAAGAACGCGTAGTGGGAGACGGTGTGGAGATGGGACGATGCTTTCGTAGAGTTCATCGTCGTTGACCCGTTTACTATGTCCGCGTTGCCACATCTCGGTCGGGAGATGAGGTCGAGCGTCCGGTCGTCCAGCTCCCCCGTGACGTTGAGGTTAAATAGGCGCTGGTATGTCTTAAGGGCACTCTCAAAGTCACCGTCGAAGTCGTCGGTGAAGTTGGAGTTGTCCCTTAGATATCCGAAGCGGTTGAAGTACTGTTTGAGCTTGGAGAGACCGTCGAGCCGCTGGCCGGAGTGGCAGCCGGAGAAGTTGTGGAAGGCGTCCCATGGGTTGGTGACGTTGGGGAGGAAGTCGTGTGGGATGGAGGAGATGTTGGGGAAAAATCTGGCTGATGCTTTTGGGACAATAATTGAGGAGAAGAGACATAGTACTAAAAGTGAGACTAAGGGTATTATGGTCATTTTACCCTCTTCTCTTGTGCTTTGCAACTTGCAAGGGAGATGTTGGAGATTGGTCGTAATAATATGGAGCTGGAAATGGAAGTTAAACGAGGACGGCGTTTACGAGTAGGAAGGGCGAGAGAGGAAGTTTCTTCGCTTTTGTTGGTGAAAAAGGACTGCTTCTTGACTTTTGCTCGTGGAGTGTTCGAGGAAAGTTTGAATTTGGTAATATTTTAAATTTGAGTTAAGTATAAACTTATAAAATTATTAAAAAAATAGATAAAATGGTTTATATGTATCTAGATGATCATCATTATATAAATCGTATAACTAGTTACAATCAACTGTCAAAGTTGTCCTATTTAACAAACTTTTAATCTCAAACTTATATGTATATAGATTATGCAACAAGGTAACATGTGTCACGAAAATTGCGAGTCTCTTAAATTTTTAATATTTCAGATTAAACTTTGTAAAATTTTGTTTTATATATTTTTTTCTAATGTTTGTTAATTTCGAAAATCTTAAGCCTAAATTCTGTTAGATAGACAAATTTCATATCTAGTTTGACATTTCGCCGGATTGAATAACTCAAGGGAGACGATGAGGGCTTTGTCTATGACGTACGGATATTACGAAGTAACTTGGTTCCAATTGGCTGTCCGAGGCAGGAAAAAGTCAAAGTTTGAGGCTTAACGAGCTTTTGTTATTGGCTCATGATCGCATAAAGGTGCTTGTTGTGAGTTAGTGAGAATTTTTAACTTAGTTCGTTAAAAAAAAATTAGGTACGAGGAAAAAATTTGAGAACTAAATATGTGTTTTTAAAATTAAAAATAAAGTTAAATTGGTTGTTGATGTGGGTTTGGTCATAGGGGACTTTATAATGAGTTACTGTCAAACCATAGCATGTATTTTTACCATAAACAATCATATCAGGTCTGAATTTTATTAAAAAAAAAGGAGGTCAATAATATCCATTGTGAGTCAATTTTGCATCAATAACCTGATTAGTACGCTAACACTCGGGAAATAGTGATGTCAACTTTTTTTTTAGAGTGGTTGACTAGCTACGATTTTAAACTGTGAAATCGATAAACAATAATTTCGATTTTTATATTGAGAACCTGAACAACTTTTCCTAATATCTTTTTCCCCGAAAATGATGGGGAAAATGTCATAGAAGGCCATCGAGGTTAGTGGAAATAACGTTACATTCTCAGGCCAAGTGGGAAAATAATTGAGCGACGAGGGAAACGACAGAAAACGGAAAGCACGAAGCGTGTCGATGTGGGCCCCAGGATAACAAAGTCCCGGCCCATTTTCCAATAGGTATTCTTCCTGTCGTTTGGGCCTTCCTTCCTTGTAACGGACAACTGGCAAGTTCCACCAAGCTTACCTAAAAAGGATGTCGTGGCTCTTACGCCACAAACAAATAGAACAATATATCAAATGACGTAAAGAAAATTGCTGTAATTTAAATTAAAAAAACTGAGATTGACACTTCATTAACATAGCAGTATAACACGTATAATTTTGTCATATTCGAAAAATCATTTATTTTAATAATATAACAGAAGTGGGATGATTAACATTTAAATTTTAATCACACAAAAATCTCTTTAATTCATATTGAATAACATGACAGTATGACATATTTATGTTTCGTCGTATGTACTTCGAAAAGCATTTGTTTTAATAGTATAACATGAGTGGGATAAGAAGTGATCGGAGTTTAAATATTAATCACACAAAATTCTGTTTCATTGATATTGATTAACACAGTGTTCCAATAACATGTCATCGCCCCGAATGTTTTCTTTTTCTAGGATATAATGACTAATCAGTGGGGTCCACTCCCTAAAATCCTTCCGAGCCACAAGTTCCCTGGCCCAAGTGTTGGTCTCGTATTCCATCGTCAACCTAAACAAAAAAAAAGGGCAAGATTTGGTAACCAAGGAAAGGAAGAAAATAAAACCTATAACAGAAAAAAACTGCATTTTTGTGAAGGGTAAGAACAACTTCAATTATACAACCTCGTGATCTCCAAGAGCCAATGTCCTAACATGCAAAGTAGGATAACACGTAAATAAAGATATGGTGGAGGAAGTAGAGAAAGGTGCAACTCCGATAGAAATACCATGTGTAGATCTTAACAGCGGCCGGAAGATGCCGGTGGTGGGCCTGGGGACCGCGACGGCGCCTCTGGTCGGGTCGGAGGCCACCAAGCAGGCGGTCCTCATGGCGATCGAGCTCGGCTACAGGCACTTCGACACAGCGACCCTCTATTTGACCGAGGAGCCGCTCGGGGAGGCCATCAAGGAAGCGTTGGCTTCGGGGATGATCGGATCGAGAGAGGAGCTGTTTGTAACCGGCAAGCTTTGGTGCAGCGACGCTCACTGTGATCTTGTCCTCCCCGCCATCAGGAGGAGCCTGAGGTAAAGGGCAATCTATGTCAATCCCCGGAAGGTTAATTCCCGTTCGTGTTTCAATCTGCGTCGATGGTACGTTAGGCTTCGTGTGACGAAACAAACGGAGCCTAACGTGATATATAGCCGTGCATGATTGTGTGGTCGTCCATATTTAACCTTCGTGTATGAACATTTGCACGTAGGAATCTGCAGCTTGAGTACCTTGACCTGTACCTGATCCATTGGCCGGTGAGCTCAAGACCAGGGATATACGAGTTCCCCATCGAAAAGGACGATTTCCTGCCAATGGACTTAAAGGGCGTGTGGGGAGCCATGGAAGAATGCCAGAAGCTCGGCCTCGTGAAATCTATCGGTGTGAGCAACTTCTCTTGCAAGAAGCTCATGGACGTTCTTTCCATTGCAAAGATCCCTCCGGCTGTTGACCAAGTAAGCTCCCTGAGCTCCTCATGACTGCATCTATCCCCCTCTGAGATTATTCATATGTTTCATACGCTCTCTTGTTGCCGTGTGTTGAAAGGTAGAGGTGAATCCGCTGTGGCAGCAGAACAAGATCCGCGAGTTCTGCAAGGAACACAACATTTTTGTGGAGGCTTACGCCCCTTTGGGAGCGAAAGGGACAGTGTGGGGCAGCAACAGGGTACTGGAGAACGAAGTCCTCAAAGGAATTGCAGATACCAATGGGAAGACAGTAGCTCAGGTGCTCCTACCATTCAGTCAGTACCTATATTTGTAGTTCTAGCTCTTATCTATCTAATAGTTGCCTCTGCTCAGGTCTGTCTTCGGTGGGCATACGAACAAGGGATCGCAATGGTGGTGAAGAGCTTCAACAGAGCAAGGATGAGAGAGAACCTGGAGATGCTTGACTGGAAGCTGAGCGAGGAAGACGCCGCGAAGATCAGCGAGATCGTCCAGAGCAGAGGCTGCCGTGGAGAAGACTACATCTCGTCCAAAGGTCCATACAGAACAATCGAAGAGCTCTGGGATGGAGAACTTTGAAAGGTTCCAATAACGCTAATCTGTTTGTGTAGTACTGCAGTTGTTTCATAAAATAAACTTCCAGCAGCCACATGATATCCCAGTACCTCCATTCTTCGGTTTTGATTCATTCCTCTCGTACAGACAAGTGCATGGGCACTCATACAAAATAGCAAAATACTCGTACTCCGTGGGTGGATCGGTCTCAATCGCATTAAGAAGGAACAATCTAGTATGAACCACCTCTTTCGGAGAAATGAGATATGAACATATAATGCAAATAAAAGTAGAGAATGCCTTCGGCTTCATTAACATTACATATATATACAAGGGCTCGTTTATTTTCCACAGCTCTTGCCAAAATACGTGTGACAGCCATGGAAAAATGTAGAAAATGACGGTACTACCAGGTTTAATCGACTGCTTCGGGGGATTCCTTGGCGAGAAACAGCAGCAGAAAATATATGAGATCAACATTGAGTGGGCCTCTCATAAGTAGGAGGCAAAGACGGACAGTTCTCATTCATGTTGGCATATGGTTCAATGCTATTGTATTCGGGTAACTCCATCCAGTACTCGCCGAGAATTTGGCAGAACAGAAGCTCGCCATCCTTATTACTGCACCAGCTAGGAAGTCGTGTCCGATTGCTCTCGAAAATTTTGAGCATGTAGGAATCCCGGATCTGCCGAAAAATATCACTTACTGAGTAAAGTCGCAACAAAAAGGAGAGGTGAGAACAAATGGAAAGATTGGAACAAGGGCTGGAAAAGAAGTTCTGCAACATACAGTAAATTCGGTCACTTGAATTGAGCTGGAGACGGGACCAAATACTCCAGCATCCTTATACATGGATAAAATAAAGGCAACACAAGTTGTTGACTTCCCGTCGCTATACACCCAGTCATCTTGTTCTGGCACAGTAAGCAATTCATCGAAGGCCATACCCCGCCTTTCAGTCTCCTCTAGGATTCCATACAAGTCAAGTTCCTGAAAATAGCCACAGAATGATTGTCTCAGTGAAAGCAACCAAAATGTCGAACCTGATGCAATATGGTATTGTTGATTTGATTCTCTATCTCACTTTCCAGAAGCTACATGACTACCACAGAACAATTTTTGTAAAGAAACAACAGGTTACAGTTATCAACGTAATGAAGTGAGAGAAAGTGAAACCACGAGGTTAACATTCCATTGAAGGATAAACAAGAATTGAAACTGCTAGCCAAATAAAAAAACAAGCTTGCTAAAATTAGGCATGCCTAAATATACTCGTCAAGGTTGCTGACAAACACATGAAACCAGAAACCAGAAAGATAGTACTTCGCCGAAATTTGATGCCATCCACATAATGACGTCGAAGCGTGGAGAAAAGACTTGAAGTTATAAGAAGTACCTCTGTTTCGAGTCTCTTATTCAAAGCTTCATTCCACATATTAGCAGCATATGATGGCTGCACTCTAGTCCACATAGACATGACAGAAACAACCTAAAAAAGAGTACAAGACGTAAGATGATGTATTTGAAGATAAGACAGCAGTAGCTCCAAGCCCAGAGGCTGAATGAAGACATCTGCTCTTCAGTATCGCGAAGTTAAGAAAGATGTCAAAAGAAAAGCAAGCATGGTACCAAACTGCAGTGTAAAAGTCGAAGTGAAACAAGAAAGTGACAATTTCGCATGTTATTGAACAAGCAGAAATAGCCATTCTTGTTCACATGTTGGGAGAGGGTAAACATGCAGGATAGGGCTGTAACATGGACTTCAAGCACTGCTCAAACAGAGACAAACCTTGTGCAAGAAGAAAACTAGGTAGCAGCAAAGAACAACAAATGGAAATATTGCACATGCACAGTCTCGAGCAAATACAAAGAAACGAAGCTTAAAGAAGACATACCAAGTGAGCATCAAGAGGAGGTGGATAATTGTCAGCTATAGTGTCAATCCAACTAAATATCATGTTATGATAACCATACGGCTTGCCTGACATGCTTCGAGCATATTCCCAAGCTGCAGTATTGTTGAACCTCGCACGCACATCAGGATGCAGGGGTAGTAAGGCTATCTGCGGGTTAGAACCATCCTTAAGTGCAAGTTCCCACCACTCATCCCAAGGAATCACCACTATGATCTCTTCACCCTGCATAACCCTCAAGAGAGCCTGTCCTGAGAACTACTGAGCAAGAACATGGAAATACCTACAAATCTAACAATTTTCCCCAGTCCAATGAAAAAAGCTAGTGGTATTAGTGAGGGAACACACCTCCTCATTCTCATGCCCGGATTCTCCAACCCATAGATTACCGACCTCATCTTTCAAGCAAACAGCAGTATGGCCTGCAAATGCACCCGTCACCCACTTCTCCAACGACTCAAACCCACCCCACCGCCCACGTATCTTCGACACGGCAAGAAAGTCACCGGAATGAACATCTTCCGGATTGATAGTTGAACGCCAAGGCTGAGGACGTTTCTCAAATGTCGCACCCATGTGCTTCGTCAAGAAAGCCAAGTTAGCATTCTGACCCCAAACGGTATTCGAGAAAAGAGGCAAAACGTCGATCAACGACATCATCGTCCCCAGCATCCCCGACGGCATTAGGAACACCGAAACACCATGCTGCTTCACCTGAAGATAAACCCAAACATTACACACAACAGATGTAGCTGCCTTCATTATAACATCGGCAATCCGAAAAACAAGAGAACAAAGTGCAAAGAGCGGTTACATAGTTCATCTCGGCCTCCTCCTCCCACGAGTCGAACTTCAACGTGTGCTCCTTCGCGGAGAAGTAGTAATCCCACGTCACCCTATAGGGAGTCGCAAAAACGTACAGATCCATACATGTCCAGCTATGAGCGGCTGACGTCTACAATACGTCACCAATGAAAATCATCCACCATCAATAGAAAAGGAAAAATCACAAAATTAAAAAAACGGTTACCTTTAGGTAGAGGACGCCGCCGCCGAGCCCGGGATCGTCGGAGCGATCGCTTCCGGTGAAATCAAGGTGGGCCTCGTTTTCGTAGAAGCAGGCACCCTTCCACTGCACGGAGCCGTTGCCGGGGGCGACCGTGCCGACGAAGTAGGGGAGGAGATCGACGGCGCTGTGGAGGTTGTTGAGGACCGGCCAGGAGAGCTGACGTGGCAGCACGGGGAGGACGTCTTTCACACGGAAGGGGACCTTGAACGCGGCCGAGGGACGGGGCCACAGACCTAGCCCTAACAGGGAGAGGGCGAAGAGAATTAGACGGCACTTCGTGGGAGAAGACATTGTGGACGACCGGTCGGTTAGGCCATACGACGGGGAGAGGTGGGGGGTGAAATCGTAATTTTGTAGTAAGAGGAGAAGGAAAAATACGTGCGTTTGGAATTTGGACAGGTAGGTGGAGTAAGTGGCGGGTTATTTATGAAGACGACGCGGTGGTCAACCGACGTGGTAGAGGGAATGTAAATTTGTCAGACTCATCGGGACCGACTAATCTTTGAAAATGGTGGTTTGGGAATTCAAATTCTATTAGTTTCCCAATCAAATAAATAGACTACCAATTGGGGAGAAGATTTTGTAAAATATATTTGTGTTCAACGGTAAAATAATTCTATTTTTTTTTAAATGTTATTACGATATTAAAATCTGTATTAATATTTTTTATCTTACAAAGTTCAAAACATTTTTTGTTCAAGAACCTGATTTTGGTAATCTGATCTTCACTGACTAGTCAGTCTAATCAGGTGAATTCGCTAGTTTAACCAGCATCCGAGTTATTGTATAAAACAACATACTGTTGATGTTCTTTTGATCGCCAGTAAACTGTCATCCGACTTTTTTGTATGAAAATAATTGAGTGAGTGAGCTGCTATTTCAACACTTGCGAGTCGAGTCTGTACGTAAATGTTTTGGGATACCCTGAAGTCTCTTTTTATTGGATTCATCACGGATTATTTTGGAACGAGAATGAGTAATTAAGCTGGAGAGATTGAGAGAGAGGAGAGGCTGATCATACTAAATACATCTCAGAGTTAGTATATGACTTCGTTACATACGACTCTCCATCTGTCTTATATCACAATTTTTTAGCCACGAATCTAATACTAAATCTCACCTTGAAATCTACGTAACTTCCGTTGCAAGTTCCGAAAGCTGCATCGTACTCATAGATGCCCAATGACTTGGCATAACACTCAAGTCCACTATGAGAGGCAGTCATTAAGCTTCGTAACGAGTGCCCATCCAAGTACTGGAGATGCGCAACAAGAAGCAACAACATGCAGTCCCCCTTCCCCTCCTACATCCCGAACAGGAAGCAATTCGAGTAGCAAGGGAGAAACAGAGCAGTGCCCTCCATCGCCATCGGCTGCCTGAATGGATTCAACTGAATCTATACGAGGAAGTGGCGCCCAGACAAAATGCAACCAAATTGAGCATCAATGCGGAATGAGATTATTTTTAGAAAGCGGGGAATAAGTGATATAGCTTACTGGGAGCGTTAAAGGGTTGCCGGTGACACTGCTTATGCAGCTAGCAGCAAGATGGCAAGCTTCTTCGCAGTAATCAGTAAATACTGCTGGGACATTAATCTTTTTAATCACCTCCTGAAACAAGGACAACAGAAAGCCATTCGATAAAAGAAATTAGCACTAGCTGAAGGCTTCAAGGCAAACTGGTTTTGCCAGACACCATGGATCAACTTACCACGGTAGGGAACCAACTAGTGTAAGCAGCAATGCCGCCATTTGGAGCGATCACCAAGTCTGGAGACGAATCCTGCATGAATAAGCTACAAGCAAATTCAACGAGGCCAATTCCTCAGAAATAGGCACGACATAAATGAACTCTGCTTGTTTTAATTATGCAATTCATGATTGCCGAACTTATAGTTACATTGACGACCACAGGGGAGTGTTCAAGAAAATTGACCTCTGCTATATCTTTGTATCTGTCATGGTAAAATCCACGATGGAGTCGCATTGCTACTGATGAAGAAGCAGAGGTGATTTTTCTGCTGCTTCTATCCTTTTTCGAAGATTTGCAAATGCATTCTTCATCTAAGCATTGTGCATACTCATGAAATTCAAGCTTCTCGCCATCCCTAATGACAAGCAAGAATCTTTCTTGTTCAGAAGAACAAATTAACAAGATAACACAAAAGGGAGTAAGAGATGAGAAGAAAAAACACTACGTGCTTTCTTAACTAACCAACCCTGGAGCTGTTAATCCAGTCTACATTGTACTAAAACAGTTGATCAAACATTCTTGGCAAAGGGAACAAGAAAAGGCATTATATTGCAGGTCAACTTCAGGAATCACAAAAAAAAAAAAGATTGTTGAAATTAGTGCCAAGAAGAAGGTCCAAACAACTACTTAACGCCCTATTAAAAAAACTAAACGCGCTGAGACAAGGAAAGAACTACCAATGTTTCAACTGAAAATTTAAGCTCTACCCTGACTGATCTTGTTTCTTGGTGTTAGAGCAAGAATCAATACATAACATGCACTGGAAAGTCATAAATTGAGAGTACAACGTACCTGACTTTCGGTATTTCAGGTCCAATCAGCTCAATCTTCACTTGCACGCCCGGGAAAAGTGCAAGCAACTCCCTGAAGGCAGAAAGCTGAAGAAGCTCTTTTTCAGGCCCTTTTGCAAAAACCTCATTTTGGTTAAATTTACAAATGAAATGCTTGTCATAAACAAAGATCAAGGAACTCGCCAATACATGGTAAAGTGGACCATGAAAGCACATCATGGTGCACCCAACAAATGCCAGATGCATATCAAAGTGGCATCGTCAAAAATTATATGTAATCAGAACAAAGTGGAGAAAAAAGGATGGCCATTAAACTTCAAAGCATAAATACATACCGAGATAGTGGATGCAGAGTTTATTAGAGGCACTACTGCACAAGTTCTTCATACCAACAACTTGAACGGCATGGTATATGGTAAGAGGCTGAAATATCAATGCCTTAAATCAACTCCATCGTTTATGGGCAGTTTCAAAATAACACAAAAGATCCATATATAAAAATAAAATCACAAGGGCACTAACCCTGGGGAACCAAAATAAACTTAATAGAGGCAAGTGGTAAGTTATACAAAAAAAAAGCCCCCTACAGATAAGCTGACCAAATTATGACAACCACGGTTTTACTTTACAAGAACTGAAGAACCAGTTTCCGTACCCAGTGGAGAAGCAAAGCAGCAGGCGAATTTAGGGGAATGCATCTCCAATCGTAATACTCGGTCCAGTTCTTCAAATGTGCAGGTAGAGGAGACAGGGATCCTGCACGACCAAAAGAAGAAATGATGAGAAACGAAATTCGTAACTAATACACAAAAAAGAAAATAATACCGAAGCAAGATCGAATACCAGAACATGGACACAGGTCACTCGACAGGTCCCAACCTGCATCATTTAACCTGTAACACAGCATATATTAAAGAGTTAACTAGCCGCTCAAAACATGTCACAACATACACTAACTCCGCCAGCGTTCAAGCAAGTACGATTAAGTTCAATGTCGAAAAACGAACATGCGACCATTGAATGAGGCGGACGATGCGCCGCAGGAGCATTCAGGCATCCACATTCCAGTGCGATGAACCCCTCGTCTCCTCAAGAACGCGCACCTACCCTCCTTCTCCTCAAACACCTACCCACCGAAAACGAAAATATCAGCCACAACTTCGAAGGGCAAATAGGTAATTTCAGTTCGGCGATCACCTGAACTGTGGCTTCCGCCGCGAAGGTGAACGGAAAATCGTTCAAGTCATTGATGCGTGTCATTTGCTGCCCTAGCCTATCGCACTCTCCCTTGTGCTCAATCCAGTGACTTAACTGCCGATCAAATTGATAACTAAAACCGCCGCTAAATAAATAAAATAACGGAAAAAACTGAATTCCGATTGGGGATGTACCTGGTGAGTGGCGGAGCAGTAAGAAACGGCGCCGCAGCGGCCACATCGTCTCGCGGGTGGTCCTACGCATCTTGTCCCCCGTCCTTTAAAAGCGCACTCCATTCCCATCTTCCCGTTTCGCCGCCGTTTGAAACCGCTCAAGGAGAGCTCAACAGCCTCTCGGTGTTAATTTCCGCCAAGCTTTTCCTTCAGGTTGGTTTAGTTGGGCCAGAATGGGCCTGTAATTATCACGCCCCGAATGGGCCTGTAATGATCAATGCCCAGATGGGCCTACAATGATCAATGCCCGGATGGGCCTTTTAGCATTTTTATTCTTTTTCAAGAACTAGCCTCTTCAAATTTGCTCCAACGACTGCACTTTCCGGCGGTTATTCAGGATAAATTTGGCATCATGATTCATTCATTCATTCATTGGTAATTTTATCACATGAGAGATATTATTGTTTTCCCAAAAATAATATAAAAATGCATAAAAAATAAAAAAGTACTTTCTCTTTATTCAAATTATCTTAAATTTAAATTTATTACACTATTCAAATATTTTATTTGATGGAGATATTTTCTTACAGCAATAGAACGATCACAATATAATATTTTAAAATACTACCACTAGAACTTTCAAAAAAATATCAATTATTAAGATAGGAGTTATCTTATATTAGTCTCAACTTAAGATCCACACTTTTTTATCAATTTAGAGAGATTATCATTTTAAAAGATATTATTTTATAAAGTTTGATTGTACAATTTTTTTTAATGAATATTATCGTACTATAATTTTGAAGAGGATGACGACTATTAGATTTCTCATTCTGCAATAAATAGTCTTATTATAAAATTTACTTATCAAAACAAATAGGAGGAAGAAATAACCGCCATGTGATATAAACAAAACCCCTCTTCGTTTTTTTTTTTTGCGGTAAAATAGGATTTCATTCATCATAATGGTAGGGATACAATGTCACAGCAGCGAAAACAAAAAACAAAACCCCTCTTCTATTAATTGCTTAGTTCTCATTTTGGTATTCTAATAATATTAATTTATATTCTTCAACTAGTTAACGATTTGTCATTGATGAAAATCTATTTATTTAGAAATATAAATAAATTTATCTTAAATTATTAATATAAATAAATGATAAGGTCTATAAAATTTGCGCTTAATTTATAAAGTAATAATAATTAATTAAACACATGCAATCAGCTAGTTTTTTACCATGCATATTGTTTAAATTACTTTCTGCTAAAATGAATCTGCTATTTTTTCTTTATCTATTACATATATTCTTAATATATATATTCAAACACGAAATTTTGTGTTGTTTATTCGTTTTTAACTAAATGGTCTCCGTGCTAAGAAGATATAAATATGAAATCATCTTCCAACTCCAACATGCGACGGGACTTTATGATCGTGAAGAAGCTGGGCGTGGACGACATAGAGCTTGTAAAGGGTTTGGTGTTTGATAAGAAGGTGAGCCTCGCCGTTGGCGGGCCCACGCTCGCCTAGGGCCTCCGCCGACCTTGCTTTGCCTGGAGTCTCGTTTGGAGCTTCCGACGACCTCGCCTAGGCAGTGGTCGTCCGACTATCCGATTGTCCTCGTCTGTTGTTTTGCTATTTTGTGTTGTCTCTTTTTTCAGGCCTCGTCTGTTTGTTGGCTTTGTCGAAACTTCACTTTATTGCTTTTGCTGTTGCTTGTTTCGGCTTTTGCCGGTTCAGTGTTCTTTTCGGATTTTGATGTTTGTCCAATGGGTGTGGGAGGAGAACCTTGGCTCGGTCGATTCACGTCGACCTTGGCTCTCTGCTGAGTGTATCTTGTATACACTCAGTTGACCTCTCGACTTTGTCTTGAGTTTTTCATACCGAACTTCGTTTCGACAGCTTCCGCCTCGATCGATGGTCTTAGTACCTTTTCGATCGCCCTTCATCCCCGTCTTGTGCCTCCTTGCACTCGTTGGATCGGTTTCAATTTCTGCTTTGTGCAGTTTACTCCCTAAAAAAAACTCTACCATGCGACGTACTTCTTCTCAAAACATGTAGTTTAATATCAAATAAGAAATTTTTTATTTTTGCCCCCTTTTCCCTGAAAGATTTCCATCAAAGGTTGGAGATACCGAAATCTCCCGATCTCCTAGAAAGAAGATTGATTGGGATTGTTTTTGTAAATTTTATATTCTTTTTTTCTCATGATAAAAGATGAGATATCGTTAACTTTAATTCTGTACCCATCTGAAAATTTTCTGCTTTCTTGCCTCTCGTAGGCTCGTCGTAGTATTTGATTCTCTGTGAATCTCATCCCACGGTTGGATCTGCTTCTTACAGGTAATTCAGTTTGTCGGCCATTGTTTAGAATTTGCATATAAACCATGGTCGTCTTAATTATTGCCACGAAAAGACGTTAAATAGTTTTTTATTGCAAAAAACACAATAAATGAACAATATTCCTAACCGGGGGGAAAAAAGTAGTCAAATTTCACAGAATATTATTGTACGGTTGCCTTTCCCATGACAGCATCGGTATCCTCGCATCAAAATCGTAAAGTAACAGATTACAGATAGAAAATTGTAAATAATATGTTGTTTAATTATTAACAAATGTAGGAGACTACCAGACATTTGATCTCAAGTTTACATAACTGCAAATACATTATCGCTACATAATTGTTAAAAAAAATGCCAGCATTCAAATATCTCTTCCAATATTTTTCACTAACTGACGAACAATTAATAATAAGGAAAGAAAAAATAAAGAATGGAGATAAGAAAGAGAAGAAAAATGAAAGATACATAATATAAGTCAATGAAAGTGACAAGAATTACATAAATATGTAGGTCAGAACTTATATATCCTGGGTATATGGTAGGTCACATTTCAATGTCCGGCATGAATTTAGGATTTTTTTACTTTATCTTTATCATTTTTATCATAATTTAGACATTATCCTAATTAGATCATGATTATACTTTAATTATATCTTTTATTATTATTTTTTAAAAGTGTAATATTTTTTAAAATATTTTGGAATATAATTTATGAAATTGACTATTCTAATTTTCTTTATTAATATGTTAAATATTTTGTGATAAGTTTTCATATATTCATTATGATTCATTAAAATTGATATACAAAATTAAAATTTTATGTTAAAAGATTCTCCAAAATTTAATTTAATAGTCAAATTTTTAAGATCCTATTAATCTTATAGAATTAAGAATACGAGTTTAGTAATAAAATTTTTAGAAGAGTTAAAATAAGATATGAGTCCAACTTTTCAATATAGAATATAGATAAAGTTTTAATATGGTCATAACCATGGTCATCCCTGCTAAGTGACCATAAATTTTTATTAAGTATTTGGGTCGCATAAAAAATTCATTTCATACTCTGATCAAATAAACTCTCACATGTATAAGCAGTCTCACTCTTCCCCATAGCATCAAATCTCTAATCATAATGAAATCTTAACTAATCAGTTCACTTATTATAATAATACCGTTCGATATATAAAAATAAAGCTGAGAAGGATTTATTTAATTATCTAATTATATCATCTTATTGTGTTGAAATATTCCACTCTATATTTCTATTAGTAAAAACTCACAATGTCAAAGAAGCTTCAAACTCTTCGAACACAAAATTTTCTCAAATCGCTGTTAAACAGAAGTCAGTAATTGGTCAAAGATGTCTTTGTTCAAATTTAACCTTTACCAACTCTGGGATTTAGACGTTTCAATGTTTAACCCTTGACCGCTCCAGTGACCTTTCGAATCATCAAATCAATACAACGGTGCAAAAAGTAAACGGCGGAAAATTAATTTTTGCGGGTCCCGATTGCTTCGATTTAGAGATTCGGTTTGACTTAAAAACAAAAAGCCGATGACATTGTTTATTAGTCTCTCGTCGTCGGGTCAGACGGATAAATATATCATTTCAATTCTAGAGATTCGTTTAGCGATTTGCTTTAGTACAAGGATTGATTAAAAAATATTCACTAATGTTCAAATAAGGTCAAATATTTTCTTAATGCTTAATTTAGTATTATTATATTTGAAACAGCTCAAAATCAAAATATCTCATTAAATTATAATGGCTCTCTAACTTCTATTTTTTTTAAGGTTAAATTTTATATCGTGATGTTGGAATTTGAAATGCATTTTATATGAAAAGTAACTCCCAATCTGGTGATTTTAAAAGAAAAGTTTTATTGGTTTGTGGTGATCCGTTTTAATGGTGGCAAAAAAATTCAACAAATGTTTTACACTATTATGTCCTTAATCACATAAAATACTAAGCTGCAACAATAATTTCACCTATTGACCCAATCCATGTTATCAAAATTATCAAATGAATTTGGGAGCCCAAGTGCATGCACCCCTTATTTCATTATTTGAAGCTATTGCTGACTGCTCACGAATCTCATAGAAAATTAAAGTTCGGAAGTCAAATTTGAGATACCATGTAAATGGAATATCGACCAAAGAGAGCCAAATTAAAAAATATGTTAAAAGGCCACATGAACAAACATTATTGAGTAGTGGAGATTTTTTCAAATTCAAATCAGGTAAATCATTAGTAGGAAAGAATAAGGTATTGGTATGATTTTAACTATGCACTAGTTTGAAAAATTAGATCCATACATTTCATAATTATACTCAAATTTCTACCTTGTCTGTAACATCTACAAAGTCCGATTATAGAATTAAATAAATTATATATATAATTTTACTATATCATAATGAATATATAAAAATTTATTAATAAATATATAGTATATCAAAAAAAATTTAGAAGAATTAATTTTATGGAGTATATTGCAAAATATTTGAGAAATGTAATATAATTTATAAAGAAAAAATAACAATAAAATATGTAATTGTGGTTTAATAAGTGACTAGTTAAGAACCCATGCTAGTAACCTAGCCAATTCAAAATCAACACCTTTCAACCTACGAGTTAGGGTCTGATTCGCAAAGTGTAAATATTTATGTTGTCCTTGATAACCATTAACCAACGTAAAATATAGAAAAAATAGAATTCAAGCCTCAAGTCCTTGGATATATGTCATATTCTTTTGTACTATTTTTTTCTTCTCAGTTGAACCCTAAATTGTCAATTATCAAAATAATATGAGAATCGTTTTGTCAGTAGTTTATTCGTATTTCAGCGTTAAAAATGTTATCAACAAGTCAAGCTCATTGGCCACTGAAATAAAGATGTACGTTAATATAATAAGTAGTTTTTGTTTATTTTTAATACTGATTAAGTAAAATATTTGCGTATCACTTAGATTTACCTAACGCGATCCACTAGAGAGACCAAATCGCTATATTAAATTGCACACAGATCAAATCTGCAATAAAAACAAAGTACATATCGAGTAAATTAATTTTAAAACAAAAAAAGCAGGACTAAATTATTGCAATTTGCCGCGATCATTTGCCAAAAGCGATTACCAAAAGTAGTCGACACGACATGCAGTTGCACATACTCAAAAGAAAATGTCCCATAATCTGAAAAAAAAACAATATTAAATAATCACTTAAAGTTGAAACGCAACGACTTTATCCGTTTTAGTTTACAACCTGTTGATAATCGATTACATCTTTAGTGTAGTTTATTTATACACAAATGGTAAATATTCACTCTTACCTACAATTAATGAAATAAATATTCTCAAGCTCGTCAAGAAACAGTTCTTGCTTAACATTAAGCATGTAAACGAGGTTAAATTATATTTTCCATAATAACAAACAACGATGTTTTTTATATAATGATGTCATTATAATATAATTAT